>SJYC01116895.1:0-14057 GCA_006408675.1 Madoqua kirkii | reverse complement strand
CAAGCTGGAATCAAGATTGCTGGGAGAAATATCAATAACCTCAGATATGCAGATGACACCACCCTTATGGCAGAAAGTGAAGAGGAACTAAAAAGCCTCTTGATGAAGGTGAAAGCGGAGAGTGAGAAAGTTGGTTTAAAGCTCAACATTCAGAAAACGAAGATCATGGCATCTGGTCCCATCACTTCATGGGAACTAGATGGGGAAACAGTGAAAACAGTGTCAGACTTTATTTTGGGGGGCTCCAAAAATCACTGCAGATGGTGACTGCAGCCATGAAATTAAAAGACGCTTACTCCTTGGAAGGAAAGTTATGACCAACCTAGATAGCATAGTGAAAAGCAGAGACATTATTTTGTCAACAAAGGTCCATCTAGTCAAGGCTATGATTTTTCCAGTGGTCATTTGGACTGTGAGGAAAGCTGAGTGCTAAAGAATTGATTCTTTTTAACTGTGGTGTTGGAGAAGACTCTTGAGAGTCCCTCGGACTGCAGGGAGATCCAACCCGTCCATTCAAAAGATCAGCCCTGGGATTTCTTTGGAAGGAATGATGCTAAAGCTGAAACTCCAGTACTTTGGCCACCTCATGTGAAGAATTGACTCATTGGAAACGACTCTGATGCTGGGAGGGCTTGGGAGCAGGAGGAGAAGAGGACGACAGAGAATGAGATAGCTGGATGGCATCACGGACTCAATGGACATGAATTTGAGTGAATTCTGGGGGTTAGTGTTGGACAGGGAGGCCTGGCGTGCTGCAATTCATACAGTGCAAAGAGTCAGACACAACTGAGTGACTGAACTGAACTGAACTGAAGTCATAGAACTGTTCGTTACAGAACCAAGTTCCCCCCATCTTTCTCCTTACCATTTAACCACCAGTCTGTTTAGCCCTTCTTGCTTGCTTTCATTGTTCAGTCAACTTTTTGTGGTCCTATGAACTGCAGCACGCCAGGCCTCCCTGGCCTTCACCATCTACCACAGTTTGCTCCAAAACAGTTTGCTCAAATTCGCGTCCATTTAGCCAGCAATGCCATTCTTGGTAGTACACTCCATCCTCTCAAGGGATTCAGTGTTGTTCATATTTACAGGAACGACTTGACTGGAATCCAGGGGAAGAAGAATTATCCGGATGAGAGGGATGATACTGAGTTTTCCAAAAGAACTGGTATAGTCAGGATTGGGGGAGAGGGAGGAGACTTGAATGGAGACAAATACATGTAAAATATGATGAATCCTGTACTCTTTAAGGAATATTTCTCTTTCACTTCAGAGACCTCATCATCAATACAGGCAGACCTCAGAGGTACTGTGGGTTCAGTTCCAGACCATTGCAATAAAGAGAATCTCACAATAAAATAAGTCACACACATTTTTCAGCCTCTCAGTGCATGTGAAAGTTATGTCTACACTCTACTGTAGTCTGCTAAGTGTACAATAGCATGATATCTAAGAAAGCTACATACATGCCTTAATTAAAAAAAATAAATTGTTAAAGGAATGCTATCTACCATCTCACCTTTCGGTGAGTCACTGTAGTATACCAAAGTTCACTGACCATGGATTATTGCAGCAGATATAATAATAATGAGCAAGTTTGCAATATTGGAGAATTACCAAAACATGACACCAAATGAGCAAATTCTGTTGGGAAAAATAGCGCTAGTAAAGTTGCTTGACTTGTTGCCATGAAACCAATTTGTAAAAACTACAGTATCTGTGAAACATAATAAAATGCAATAAAGCAGGGTAAGCCTATAGTTATTTATATTACTTTTGCTTTTTTTTTTTTTTCCTCTATCTCCTACATGAGTCTTTCTTCCTCATTTTATATTCTGGTCCCAACCCTCTATAATTTTCTTAGCACCCCCAGGGATTCACACTTCCCTCCATCTTCACACTTCCTCCACCATCTGCACCACTAGGTCCAAGTAAAAATACGCTGCAAAAAATATGTTACTCTGAGAAAGAAATTACAAGCTAAACATAAAATATGTAATAGAAATTTTAAATGGGTACCTTCTTTCTTTTGGCTCATTGTTTTGGTTAAAGTTATTTTCTCTAGAAATTTTAAATGCCCTTCTCTTAATTCATATAAAGCTTTTTGCTTACAAAATTTGTGACCAGAAAGCAGGCATTTTGAATAGTCACTAGGGGCCTGTTTAGTGTCTAAAGTAGTATCTCACCACAGGCTTAAAATCCCATCAGATATATTGTTAAAGGTGCTAAGTAGCCAACTATTGAACTTGAGATTTAATTTCCATGTTTAAGGTGGAAGTGGCAAAGCACAGAAACTCTGAAGGACCATTTTGACTAAAAACACTCTCCTCATCTTGACCAGACCCGACAAGGGCTTCATCCAGACTCTAATTCAAAAGTCTTTCCTTTTTTGTAGCACCAACTTTAGGAACTTGTAATTGCTTTCTCTGCTGTTTTATATGTAAATCTTTTCTTAAATAGCCCCTTACCAGTTTACCAGTTTTACAACCCAGAAATGTCTTTCTCAAGGATCTAGGAACCATCTCTTTTTTTTTTTTTTTTTTGCATTGAAGTATCATTTACAATGTTAGTTGTACAGCAAAGTGAATCAGTTATATAAATAGATACAGATATATAGATATTCTTTACCATTATAGTTTATTACAACATATTTATTGCAAGGAAATATGGTTCCCTGTCCTGTACAATAGAATCTTACTGTGTATCTACTTTATATACAGAGATTTATGTATGTTAATTCCAAACTCCAGTTTATCCCTCTCCTGTTTCCCCTTTGGTAACTGTAAATTCATTTTCTATCTCTATGAGTCTGTTTCTGTTTTGTAAATAAGTTCACTTGTACCATGTTTTGTTAGGTTCCACAAGCAAGCAATATCATGTGGTATTTGTCTTTTTCACTTACTTCACTTAATATGATAATCTTTAGGCCATGCGTCTTGCTACAAATACCATTATTTCATTCCTTTTTTATGGCTGAGTGGCATACATTGATTGTATATACACCGCATCTTTATCCATTCACCTGTCGATGTACATTTAGGTGGCTTCCATGTCTTAGCTATTATAAACAGTGCTGCTACAAACACTGTGGCGTGTGTGTCTTTTCAGATTATAGTGTTCTCCAGATATATGACCAAGAGTGGGATTGCTAGACCCTATGATAACTCTATTTTTAGTTTTTTAAGGAACCTCCATAGTGGCTGCACCAATTTACATTCCTAGCAGTGGAGCAGGAGGAGGGGGACAGCTCCATTAATCACCAAGAAGAGAGCACCCCTGTCTCCTAGTCTCCATGGGAAGAGTAGATCCCTGACTTCCAAGTTATAAAATGGCCTTTATTGTGAAGACAGAATAAAGATACTTTTATTTTAAATAAAGCCCAATTAGTAACCACAGTGAGCTATGATCTTCTCCTCATCTCAGCTCTTAAAAACCTTACTCTGTTTTGCATCATGAGAGCTGAATTCAGAGCAAAGATGTTCTGGGAGAAAGTTCTGAATTCAGAACTCTGAATTCAGAACTCTGAATTCAGAACTTTCTCCAGGAACATCTTTGCTCTGACAGTCTACAGAGATGCCGTTAACTAACAAACTGTAATTGCTATCAAGAACAATATGAGGCAAAATTGTGTATTACAGAAAGTTTTTTTCCAGGACATCTCATTCTCCTACTCCTATCTGCTCAGGTTCACATATAGAAACATACTCAAGGCACCACATTTCTAAAATCAACCTGAAAACTGAGGCTAACATTTATATGGAGGAAGCTTAACATATACCAAGCCCTGCTCTAAACATCTTCCATAAATTAACTTACTGAATCCTCAAACAACCCTGTGATGTAAGCAAAACTTTTTTCTCAGTTTTTCACTTGAGGAAGCTGAGATTCTGAAAGGTTAAATGTCATTTAACCAAAATCACGCAGTCAGGAAATTTCAGAAATGGGAATGAATCTAGGCAGTTATAGATGCAGAGTCCTGTGTTCACAGCTTTGAGTGAATACACCAATTAAAGATATTGCTGACCTGAAGAGTCCCAAGTCCTCCCACGTCCTCCTAGCCATAGTCTTTGCTAATGCCTTCCCATGCTGACTCTGCACTTGACCATGTGACTTGCATTGTTCCGTGATTACAACCAGCATCTTTATGAAGTAACCTGTACATTTTGGTGTTTTCTCCTATGCCCCTTAGGGCTTCCCAGGTGGCTCAGTGGTAAAGAATCCACCTGCCAATACAGGAGAAACAGGAGACATGGGCTCAATCCCTGGGTTGGAAAGATCACCTGGAGGAAATGGAAACCTGCTCCACTATTCTTGCCTTGAAAACTCCATGGACAGAGGAGCCTGGTGGGCTATATTCCATAGGCCACAAAGAGTTGGACATGACTGAGCACTCACACACACACATACACACAAACATTTCTTTCTGTTGCTACCAATATGTGAATAATCCCAGGCTACCATCCGGGAAAATTTTAGAAACAAAGATCAGAGCCAATTTGCCCTAGCTGAGGTCATCCAACTAACCTATCAGCTGCATGCAGATGCATGAGAGAATCTAACCAAGATCAGCTAAGCCTGAACCATAGCAGCAAAACTCTCCTGTAAAAAATAATAATCAGTTGTTACACTTCAGGTTTGTTTGCTACACAACAACAGCTAATTAATTTAACTGTTTGCTTAAAATTTCAAGTCTTCAACACTTTGGTGTCAATGTCTTGCCACAGTCCTAACTTTTATCTCAAGACTATTCCATATCATGTTGGGTCACTCTAAGGAATGAGTTTTATGGAGCACCAGCACTCTACTATCTTATCAAAATCTTGATAAACCCTTCAAGGTTTTGGAGCCCTTTTACCTCTTCTATGAAGATTCTCAAGATTAATATCACCAGAAGTGTTGTATTACTGTTCCTAACTCCTATAGCATCTATGTTCTTGATTTATTCAAGTTTTCCCCCTCCTGCTATGATGCAAAGAATACTTTAGAGCAAGAGCCATATTTCATCCACCTTTGGATTACCTACTATCAGCCCAGTGCCTTGCATTGGCTCAAAACTGCTTGATGTAGCAGAAACTAATGCAGCATTGTAAAGCAGCTATGTTGCTGCTGTTGTCCAGTGGCTCAGTCTTGACCAACTCTTCCCAACCCTGTGGACTGCAGCATGCCAGGCTTCTCTGTCTTTCACTATCTCCAAGAGCTTGCTCAAATTTGTGTCCATTGACTTGGTGATGTTATCTAATCATCTCATCCTCTGTTTCCTTCTTCTCCTTTTGCCTTCAATCTTTCCCAGAATCAGGGTCTTTTCCAAAGCAACTATACTCCAATAAAAATTAATTTTAAGGAAAAGAACATTGCAGAATATTATAAATAAATGTGGACTTTTACTGAATTTTAACAGTATAAAAAAACTTCTTGACAAAGTTTGGTCAATGATTTTATGTATTGGTTGGGACAGACTCACTGCTGAAGTAAATAATCCTCAAATTTCCCCCAGGGACTAAAATGTTTATTCCTTGCTCATGTTACAGTCCAATGGGGGGTGATTGGTGGTTGAGTTGAGAAGGAAGAATTGTTCCATACAGTCACCCAGTGATCCAGGATCCTTCCATTTTGTCCATTTCCTTTGAGCCCTCATTACTTGACCAGCCGATACGAAAAGAGAACTCAGATGGCCACCTGAGTGTTTGTCTATGAGGCAGCCTGGAAGTGATGCTTCCAGGCACATCACATCACATCACAACCCAGGACTGAGTCACAGGCTACATGCAGCCACAAGGGAGGTTAGAAAATCTAAAATCTCAGTGATCAAGAATCCTTTGTCTTACTGGTCCAAATTAGTGTTTGAATATTATGCCTCTCCAAAACTGCAGACGTGGACTAGCAAGTGGACTCAAGTTTGAGTCAAGGGAAAAATACTCTGTTTGGGCCCCGCCCCTAATTTTGTGGGCATGGTGATTTCCTTGGTTACGATTTCTTCATCTTCAAATCATCATGGGTTGGATTGTGTTTAAGCATGTTATGAATTTCTATTCTGATCTATAATTCTATGGGCCTCTCATCTCTGCCTTGGTTGCTCTCACAACTTCATAGACTATTTTTGGTCTGGAGATTGTACTATTTTTCAACTCAAGAATTTTAGGGTCTCTGAGTCAGTGTCACTCTGAAGTCATTTGAGTGACATTTTTAATTCTAACAAATGTCATTCTGACAATTAGGGCATTACCACCTATAACAAACACCGTTTTGCCCTGGTCATGTTCTCTACCCCCATCCTACAGCTTCTGCTTGCCTTGCACACTGAGCTTTAGAGGTCAACCTTTGGGCTATTGGAATTGTTTCACCAATCTTCACACAGAACTGGAAGTCTCTGTTAGATCATATCCCTGGCATAGCCAATGACCTACTGGGGGAGTAGGAATCTTAGATTGTTTGCCTGTGCACATAACTTCTTTTGAGATGTAATTTCGGCTCCAGAGCTCTCCAATGGGATTAGGCTCAGACTGGGATTTTACCTGAAAGTGAGTTTGTTTGTTTGTTTGTTTAACCAAGAGGAAAATAATCCACACTTTCATTTATTCACTTTTCAGTTAGTTTAAATCCTTGAATGGTACTGCATCATACAGATTCTATGCCCAGTGGCCCTATCAGGACATTTGCTTTGGAATTTGGCTCGAACCATGCCACTGTTTCCATGAACCTGAGTTATCTTTCCCCAGATTACTCTGGTTTTGTAAGATTTTCCACCAGTAGTTACTGTGTTCTTTGCTTTGTGCACACAAGCACATCTCTTGTTTAGATAAAGTTCAGTTTCATCTCGAGCACACACGCCTTCAGTTTTCAGTAGAGTGCTCCCTCTGGTTCCATAGACCCTGCTCATAGCTAGCAAAAATCACCTTGGACCACAGCCTTCTATGTGTCCTTTTAGAAACTCTGTTCCCTGCAGGCCTCCACAGGGTCCAAGAAGGCTGAAAGACTAAAATGAGCTATTGATTGACCTCTTTCCCTTCTCTGTCTTTCTTTATCCACCTAACTTCTCCTAAGGGCGTTTCCTTAATAAATCACTTGCATCTGGATCCGTCTCAGGATCTGCTTTTGTGGGATTTGTCCTAAGATGCCATCTTCTGTAATAATTTTGATGTCTTATCAAGCTTCTCAACATGTTAGGCTCACTAGCATCATGCTGACTTTCCCATCCTTATTTCTCACCTCTCTTCCCAGCTTCCCCAGTGTTTCATCCTGAGCTGTTATTTGTTCATGTTGCTGTTCTTCCATCTATTAATATGTTCTTCTCATTGCCCCATCCACCCATCTTTACAACTCATCTATGACCAGTGCTGGAGAACATCCACAAGTTTTCTTCCTTCCTTCCAACTCCAGGAAGAGTTTTTCGCTTCCTTTGTAAAAATAAAAACAGCTCAAACATAGTTCTTTAAAAATACACAATAAAGTGATTAGAAGCCTGACCTCAGCAGAAGAAATGATGGGCAAGTTTAAATAACTTCCCAATGCTTCAGCTTATTTACTGATGAGGAAGATATGATCCTATATTTTTTACAAATGAATATAAGGTGCTTGGCAAAGTATGTGAGACATAGTATGTACTAAATTTATCATCTACGAGAGAATTATATTTGTTTCTCTGAAACTTAATGGGATTTCAAAGTTGTAAATACTAAATCTTGTTTATCTCTGTATAACTGATGGACAGTGTCTGGCATGGTAAATATCCAATTAATAGTTGATGGATAAATAAATGATATGCAGGCATTGAGTACTGAGGCCAGTTCCTCTTGTTTTTCTGTCTTATAATATAGCTCTTCTACACACATACAACCAAGAAACAAACTCTAGAAATCTGCTTCAAAATTCAAATGGAGAATATAAAAGTAAACATTCTGGTACTTGTGATATTTTCATTTTCTCTTTATCTTTTATATTCTCTCTATCTTACTTTTACTCTCAAACAGTAAAAGTTCTCTCTTTTTTATTTGCAAAAAAAGAGGCCCCAAATATATGAACACAAGGTCTCTTTCAAGCTAATATGTATTAGTACGTGTGTGTTCTCTCTCTTTCATTTGCTCTCTTCTTCTCTCTCTCTCCTCCTTCTCTCCTTCTTCCCATTCCTCCTTCTGTGTTTCAGAAATCTAGAGATGAGATGTGACTTAATATTCTACTTTCTCCTTTTTAATTTTTCATGACTTTTGAAAACCTGTGACCCTGAAAACTTGAACTGCTCAAAATGAGATTCATTTTCAAAAGATGCTAGAAAAAGCATTCTATTAATACATGGACTTCATCAAAATGACTCTTCCCTGAGTCTTTGTAGAGATTTCAGAAGAGAGCTTTCCATTTAGTGAGTTATTCTGAAGTTCTTGAAAGTGAAGTGAAAGTTGCTCAGTCGTGTCCGACTCTGCAGCCCCATGAACTATACAGTCCATGGAATTCTCCAGGCCAGAAGACTGGAATGGGCAGCCTTTCCCTCCTCCAGGAGATCTTCCCAACCCAGGGATAACATCCAGGTCTTCTGCATTGTAGGTTGATTCTTTACCAGCTGAGCCACAAGGGAACCCCAAGAATACTGGAGTGGGTAGCCCATTCCTTCTCTAGGGGATCTTCCCAACTCAGGAATTGAACCAGGGTCTCCTGTATTGCAGGCAGATTCTTTACCAACTGAGCCATCAGGCAAGCTTGGAAGCTTCCTTTTAAAAGTTTTTAGATTTTCAAAGAGATTGGGGAAAGTTTCTAGAACTGAAAATTACTGGAAGATGATTGTAGTATATAAGGAGATTAATTCGTGAAATCATAGCCCTGTTTTTCCCTACTTAACATGTAGAATTATTCAGTAATATCTGTAATAATGTAGATGATGATGGCAGATACAGGCTACATTTTCCTGTAGCAGTCACTGTAGCTGAAGATGATTTTTCTCTTCCTAATTCTGTAATGTTTCATGTTTGCCATTAACCACACATCCGTTTGCACCCTGATGTAGAGTTCCATTTGTATCTTTGTTCCTTTATAAGATCATAAGGTTTCGCCAAAGTCTAACACTGAATCATGGGTACAGTAGGGGTTTTAAAATATTGGCTGAATGGATGAAAATGACCTGGGAGTGCCTTATAAACTTACTGATAAATCAGTGAAATACTCTGGACAGCACATCTTTCATCATTATAAGATAACACAAATTCATTTGGCTCACACAAGCATATTGGTCATATTAATGACCAAGAGCATTGAGCTTCCCTTCTCTAAATATACGCAATTTTGTCTTCCAAAGAATTTAAAATTTTTAAACCTGTAACCAATTTTCTTCACATATTCACATCCCCATGAAATCAGACAATGGAAAGAAGAGAGAGAGCACAGGGCATGCCACACAAAACACATCTAAACCCAACTCCTATCTACAGCTCTCTCCTGGCTGATGGAACAAAACCAGCCTTGACTGTAACACTCTACACATGTGAATGAAACTTCACCCTTCAGTCAGGTCCTTAGGGGAATATACTCATTTCCTTTCTTCTCATTTCTTAATTAGAATCTCTTGTCCAGTCACTCTGCCACCAGAATTCCATGTCTGACTCAGTATGAGATGTCTAGTTACGCTTTTTGCATCTACATATTAATTTCCTCTGGGCATCTGGCTGATATTACAGAGAACATTCCCTGCTAGTCCATTCCCCTGTTGAGCCTGAAATCAATTTTATGACAATCCCAAACCACTCTTCCATCTATGGTTCCTAGATTCTATTCACCAGGTTGCAGTAAAATTAATCTTAAGGTAAAGATACATTACTAGATTGAAGATCCTTCTTTTCAGTGGTTTGAATATGTCAGTGAATGAAACTTAGAGTAATTTAAGATTCTGTAGGATTCGGTAAACATCTTACTTGCACACAGTGAATAGTTTCCTCCCTGTATAAAGATTAGTTTTATAAATTTTTCAGTAGAAGATACTGTTTTATCAATTCATTCTAAAAATCAGAAACTAGAATGGCCAAGATGGTGCAGTAGGAAGACGCTGGACTCACTTTCTTGAGTGGGCATATTAAAAGAAAAACTACAGGGCAACTGTTGATGAGAAAACTAGCAGAAAATGTCCACACCTGAAGACATGCAGAACCACAATAAGACAAGTGGGAGGTACAGACATGGGATATAATCAAGACCCACACCCCCCAAAGAGTGACCACAAACAAAAGGATAATTCCAAGTCAGAGGTTCTGACTTGGAATGGGTTTGAGCTGCACATTAGGCTCCCCAGCCTGGATTTTCTGCTCTGGGAAGATGAGCCCCCAGAATGTTTGGCTCTGAAGGTCAGTGAGGCTTCCTTTTGGGAGAGCCAGAGGGCCAGAGGAAACAGACTCCACTCTTAACGAGTGTACACAAAGTCTCACCTTCCCCTGGACCTAGGGCAGAAGCAGTCATTTGAAAGGAGCCTGGTCAAAACCACCTGCTGACATTCCCCTAGCCCTCCTTGGAGGTCACGCAGCTCTGGAGGGAAGATCCTGACTGGAGGCAGGTTCCCACTCAAGACTCGACATCTACGTCTCTGTATGGTGTTTTTCTTTGTTTGTTTGTCTTTGTTTTTGTTTTTTTTTCTGATATAGAAACCATTTCAGCTAATGGATCAAACTTCAATGAACCAAGAATAGGAAGAGACAGACAAACTTTCTTTTTTCTTCCTCTCTTGGGAGAACAATTATAAAGTATATTTTATAGTCTCCCAGAGCATCTCAGCAGGGTTAAATCCCAGTTGCACAAGAAAGCAGCTCAGCAATCAATATTCCCATTACTGACTTTCTTCTTTCCCTGTCTCACTTCTCTGCTTCATTGAGAATCTGAGATCACACACAAAATAAGGTCCTCCACTTAAAATGCTTGTTTTAGTGTTTGTTTTAGGTCACTCTTCAAATCCCCTTTTTAAGGGGATACTGTCTTAATATAATAGAATATATATTCAATGATCATTTTTTAATAGTTTTTACTAAATCATGTTTTGAACCATAAAGCTACCAATCAAACTTTCCTCACTGGACAATCTCAAAAAATGCAAACTCAACCATGTCCCTCAAAGAACCATTTTATAAATACTTTTAAATGATAATTTTTTAAAGATGAAAGCACTGGTTAAATGTAGATACATTCCCCTACTAGAAGCATGAGGGGATTTTTCTCATGCTTCTGGGAATCTGAGATTATGGGAATCTGGTAAGGCTCCTGGAGATAAAACTCTTCAGTGCTCTGCACCCGTCTTTCCCACTCACCATGACTGGGTCCCCCTGGAGTTTTCAACTCTTAGGCCTGTTCACACTAAACCAATTCATCAATTATAGTTGTGGGTTTTCTATCCCAGTTGTGATTCTTACAAAGACTTTTGCTTATAACTTAATTATCTGGTAAATTGTGATCCACTGGATCTGCCTGTCCATCTGCAATTTTGGGGGCAGTGGTTTATCCTTGTGACCTTAATTTTCTGACAGAGCTAAGAAGAATTGTTGGTTTTCAGTTTGTTCAGCTTTTTATCTATCGTTATAGTGGAGTGATCACTTCCGAGCTGTATGCATGCTGGGCCAGAAACCCAAAGTGCACTTATTTTTTTTTTTCTTAATGAGTTTTGTTTCTTTTATGAGTTTGATGAGCTGCTCCTTTCTCTACTCTGCCTCTTCATTTCTCTTTTTCCACTCTAAATTTTTTTAGCCAAAGCTGTCTTTACTGTTCTGATTAAAAATGGCTTCTTTCAGTGATGTTTTCTTCCCTGTGATTATGGTTATTAACCTTCTCTACCCCAAGTCCATTGGGCCTAAAACTCATTATTGCATCTTAAATGTTCTCTTTACCCTACTTATAAAGAAAGCTGTCACAGTGACTCAGTCATTAGAAATTCTTTCTTTATAGTGACACACCACATAATCATTTCAAACACATACAGAGCATACGTGGCAATTAGAGGATGCAAAAAGCAATGAGTGAATTGTGATGGCCATTTAAGGCTTTTTTAAGACTTTTCTCTGTTCATCAGAAGAAATAAAACCCAAGCAGAGGTGCCATGTTATCTGCAATTTGTAGCCTTGCACTGGATAGCATGCACAAGGGACTTCCCAGGTAGCACTAGGGGTAAAGAATCTGCCTGAAAAAGCAGGAGACAAAAAAGACGCAGGTTCAATCCCTGGGTCGGGAAAATCCCACGTAGGAAATGCAACCCATTCTAGTACTCTTGCCTGGAAAATTCCATGACAGAGGAGCCTGATGGGCAACAGTCCATGGGCTTGTAAAGAGCCAGACATGACTAAGCAACTGAACTCACACACACTGGATACCATTAGTACTTTGAATACCTAAGGAACAGTCTGACGATTGGGTATCTCAATTTCCCTTACTTTGGTTTTCACATCAATATATAAATAGATAAAATATATTTTCATCTTACCCCAGCCTAGATATTTTTACAGATTTGTCACCTTTGAGCAATCAAATTACAGTAAATTCAGGGTTATCCTACTAGGCCAGGGAATAATCTTGTCTAGTTAATCATGTTACTTTATTAATTGAGACACACAGATTTTCAAATAATTAAGAAATATATCTCACCAGGTTCTGTGTTAAGTGCAATCTAATTTTCTTTGATGATTCAGAGGGTATTTTTACCCTTATGTCACTTAATCATCATTATTAGGAAAATAATTTGCCAGTTAAGCAGGATTTCCAGTCAATAATACGCAGATTAAACAGTTTTTAGAACCTAATACACCAAGCTCCATTCTTTCAGAAGTTTGTCATATTCTGTACTATTTAAATCAAAGATCACGTTTCTAAAGTTATATGTTTTCCTTCCATGATCTCCCTAGATGACACAGATTTCTTCAAAGTTGTGTTTTCTTCTGTAAACCAAGGGCCAGGAATCATGTCTAACACATATTAAAAGCTCAATAAGTATGTGTTGAATGGAGAAATGAATGATTACGTTCATAAAATGTGTTTTGAGGCACCCTGCTTACTCAAGGGAGAACCATGAACTCTACTCTACCCGAGGCTTCCATTTTTGCATGCTGCCATTCCTACCTTAAAAATATAACAGTCGAACTCTCCAGAGGATTCTTAGAAAATATCCATTGCTCAATTTCTTCAGACTGTTTAGGGAACAAACCTCAGAAATGGTATAGAATTGCTACATTGTCTCTCTATAAAGGCTTCTCTGTCAATCTACGAATACCATCTCAATATCAAATATCCTCCCATATAAGCAGTGCTCTCTGCTGACCAATGCTGCTAACGGTAGCCCTTGCGGAAGCAATGCTGATCCCGTGATATCTCCCACCCGCTCTCAGTAGGCCCTTCAACTCAATAGTCAGAGCCACCTCAGAGAAGTCTGAATTCCATTCCTTAAATAGTTATTTACCCAACTGTACTGGGTCTTAGTTGTGGCATGTGGTGTCTTCAGTTGCAGCCTGTGGGATCAAACTCTGGCTCCCTGTACTGATGGAACCAAAGTCTTACCCACTGGACCACCAGGAAAGTCCCTGAAATCCATTTAACAGGGGAAAGGCTATTTGTTATTTCACTCTTTCAGCAGAAGAGGGTTTAGATTCCAAGCCCCAAGTAGGTAAGAACAATGGCTTATATTCTTCCTAAGGTGGATTTCTGAGAATAGATTTGAGACAAATGAAGGTAAGCAGATTCACAAAGAGATCTGAAACCAGAGATCTTAGATCTGAGGCTTGGGGGCCTACGAGTCAGGAGAGGATGAGAGAAAACAAAAGAAATTCGCAGCCTTATCTACCCATCTGGGGGTAATTTGAATATACAATAGCTTTTACACAGAGTTGAAAGTTTGTTCTTTAAACCTTTGATTACCACCTGCTTCCAAACTGTCTTACAAAATGGAAGATGCTTTTTCCAAAGGAAAAGATGCTTTTGTTTTTCAAAATTTACATTCTCACTTGGAAAAAGTAGAAAGACTAAGAAAAATTTCTATTAAATTCATGAATGTACTACATAACTCATACTTTGCATCTCTTAACTTTTTTGCCTGAGATTCCTCTCATTCTTATCTATTG
>SJYC01116892.1:0-79696 GCA_006408675.1 Madoqua kirkii | reverse complement strand
ATAATCATCTTTGTACAGTTGGGATATTTGAATATGGACTGGATATTAGATAATACTACATAATTATCTTAGGCATTAAAAGAATATTAAGATTACAAATTTTTGTTAAGGAGATGTATGCTAAAAGATTAAGGTGAAATGTCATGGTATTTATAACTTTCTTTCAAATGGTACTGCAAAAAAAAAAAAAAGGCAGGAGGGAGACCTGAGAAATGCTGACCCTCACTGAAACCAGCTGGGAGAATCTGTGGGCATAATGTCCTTACCACATAGTGTCTTTTCAGTGTAGTGATAAAACTCTGATACAGAACATCACCTCTATTATATACCAAATGGCCATGAGTGTTAGGAGTAAAAGGAAAATTGTAGGCAAATATGTATCACACGATTCAAGGTTTTTAGAATGCTTATGGGATTCGTGTATTAGCATCTGTCTTTGCAGCAAAGTCGCTTCAGTCATGTCCGGCTCTGTGCAACCCCATAGACTGCAGCCCACCAGGCTCAGGCTCCCCCGTCCCTGGGATTCTCCAGGCAAGAACACTGGAGTGGGTTGCCATTTCTTTCTCTAATGCATGAAAGTGAAAAGTGAAAGTGAAGTCGCTTAGTTGTGCCCAACTCTTAGCAACCCCATGGATTGCAGCCTACCAGGCTCCTCTGTCCATGGGGTTTTCCAAGCAAGAGCACTGGAGTGGGGTGCCATTGCCTTCTCTGCTGTCTTTATCAACTCCTAAATAATTTGGTGATGACACACATCATATTGTTAATAGTGGTACCCACTGGTAAATGAAGTACAGAATCAGAATTCAAGTAGAAATTTCATTTAGTACTCTACAGTTAATGCCTTATATACCTGAAAAGGTTTTTGGATGATTTTTACTTTTCTTGTAGTAAAAGACTCAAGGTGGAAAGGAAGTCATCTAAAACTTTATCGTTTTTAATCCTTAGTTCACATCTGTACAATGAGACCAAAATTCTTCCCCAAAGACTTTTGATTCTTTCTAAAATAAAATCCTCTTTAAATGAATTTCTACAATAGTGCACTTCTACATTTGAAGACAATTCCAAAGAGGAATTCTGAAAAACATTTGCAACAAAAACAGCATGATTCAGAAAAGTATCTGCAGTTCATGGATAATACAAGCAATTCCCATTATAACCGAGTAATTAAAAATTCATAAATTGTTACTAATCTTTAGTGATGAAAAATTATGAAAGTAGGACCTTTACCACCTCTATTTTTAAAAGCTTTAGAAATGTTACTACGGTTATTTTTTTGGTTGTTTTTTTTTTTATAAGAACATAGCGGCTCTGCCTGCAATGCAGGAGACCCAGGTTCAATCCCTGGGGAGGGAAGATCCCCTGGGGAGGGAAATGGCAACCCACTCCAGTATTCCTGCCTGCGAAATCCTCCACTGAGAGGAGCCTGGCAGGCTACAGTCCGTGGGATGACAAAGAGCTGCACATGACTGAGCGTCTTAGCGTGTTTTTATATCTATAGTTGGTTAGCAATGTCGTGTTAGCTTATTAAGGTTTTTGTTTAATCAAATAATGTTGCTTGAAGTGCATAACACATTTTTCCCACAGCAACAATGTTAAAAGTGTTAAAACACATGAAGATCAGATTGGAAAAGTTATTCAGCTCAAATGTGACTGAGCTAGAGTGCTGAGTCGGCCTCACTAAATACTTGTAAGAGAATAAGTGAGTGGATGAATCAGTATTAAGGACCAGGATGTTTTCTAGATCGTGAACTCTCAGAGGAAGGGACTGGTCTTCCATATTCATGTCTGTATCCCTGACACTCTGCCACGTAGTTGGTGATTAGCCGATGTTGACTGGATAATCCAAGAGCTATTCTCTTTTCCTCTGGATGTAAACTCTTTTCCTCTGGATGTAAATTGGATGTTCATAATTTTATGTTTGTCCTAACCTATTATTAAGGGCTGTATTTTTATGATAAAATCATGAACTTGTGCAAATATAAAATACACATGTGCTAAAGAATGCTTTAACTCGATTATTGAGGAAACTAGAGAACTATAAAAAGCCAGTTTAAGGAGATTCTGAAGATGAGACACAAATAATGGCAATCAGAAGTACCAAAATAAATTCAACAGATGAAAAACAGGCAAAAAGTCACAGGGAAGTTATTAATTGACACTTCACCAACAAAAATCCTTAGCATTATTAGCGTTGACTACAAGTAAGGAAGCGGTAAAATCAGTCAGAGGGAGTGCAAGTTAGGTGAAAGGCGAGGGGCAAGAATCAGGAAGAGACAGCCTTGTCAGCAAGCAAGGTCTGACTCTCCAAACCTGCAAGTTAGGAAAGGCTTTCACATTTTTAAACTGCTGAAAAAAACACCAGAAGATCAATAATTTGCTGTGACATAAAAATTATATGCAAAACAAATTTCAGTCTCCATAGCTAAAAATCCACTGGAATACCTTCATTCAGTGACACGTCGGTTGCTGCTTTCTGGATACACTGGCAGATCTGAGAAACGTCACAGAGAATATATGGTTCACAAAACAAGACCAGGACAGGGTGAAGCAGCTGAGGAACGTCCCTTTGCGCACAAGATTTCAGAGGCACCCGAAGCAAAGTGATGAAGAAATGAATGAATGACACTTTGATGCATATTTTTTAAAAATTGAAAGACTGCTCCACCCTCTCCACCCCCGAAAATTGACCACAATGTCAAAATTTTAAATGAAGACAGGATCAGTAATGTTGATGTCTTCCCTTTTCTCCCTTTAGCCTCAGGCTCCAATATGGCTTGGCAAGGAATTGCTGCATTTCACTGCATCCTGATTCTGGCCCTGTTGCAAAGCTTAAAATATTTCCTACCGGCCTTTCATAGAAAAGTTTGTGATCAAGAGTGTTAACCAACCATATAAGCTTCCTTGAGTTTGTTTTTCAGGCTTAATCACTAAGCGTTAAGTCCACAAAATAAACTTCTGATTGGGAAATACTGTAAGGATTTTTTTTTTTTTGAAACACTGTAAGGAATCTTGGACTGGAATCTTAAATGCTGCTATTTGCTACCCTGAGGCTATGAAATCAAGTTCCCAAACCTCTCCACCAGATTTCTTCTGCAGTACCTATAAATTTGATGACATCCACTCTTTCTGAGGTCCTCAAAATTGGCTAAGTTTCCTAGCTTGCCAGTAAATAATATTTTCTTATTATTTGTAGGCCTGGGACTCTGAAAGGCAATTTTCCTAGGTAGGCTTAACAGGTATTGGTCCCAATGTAAAATCAATCTTTTTTTTCCATAAAAATGACCTGTCATAGCTGATTAAAAGGTCTATTCTCAAATCATAAATTCCAGGCAGTTTGTCCAAGTGTATCCTGATAGAAAGGCAGATAGATTCTTATTGAATGTATGCAAATAACTACATTATCGTAAAAAGCCACGAGACCATGAAAGTGTCTGAATTTGGGAGAGCAAGTGAGAATCAAATACCATATAAAAATGTTTTGTTTTAGCTCACAAAAGCAGTCTACTAAACTGTATGGGTTATAGATTGCTTAAGAAGAAAGAAAAAGGGCTTCTTCATCTAACCAAAAATTGAAACACAGCATCAACAGTATCCCAAACAAGGGGGCTCCTGAACAATATTCCAAAAAAGTCGTCATCCTCTCGTCTCCCCCTCACTCCACTTAGGCCTCTGTCATTAATGTCTGCTTTGCTGGCTCTTCATCAGTCCGCTCTCGGGACTAAAAAGAGCTCTGGAAGTTCTGTCTCTATTTACTGGTAAGGTCTGAAAGTTAACTAAGTGGGCAAGAGTTTGGCTTAGAAATGCCAGCAGTTTGAAGTGCTTGTTATGGTCTTTCCCCACTGGTTTCTGAGACTGTCCTTGTTTGTTAGGACACAGACTCTGGGCTGTAGCTTACAACAGAGTCCTCGGCACGCGTCGGATTACAGGCTGTAGATGACGGGCAGAAAGGTAGGCGTGCGCGCTCAGTTGCTCAGTCGTGTCCGCCTCCTTGAGACTCCGGGCTGTAGCCTGCCAGGCCCCTCCGTCCATGGAATTTCCCAGGCAAGCATACTGCAGTGGGTTGCCGTTTCCTACTCCTGGGGATTTTCCCAACCCGTGTCTGTGGGTTCTTCACCACTGTGTCACTTGGGAAGCCACATAGATAGAAGGAAATAGGTAGAGATAGGTTTCAAAGACTCAGTGGCTCTGACTCATTTATTTCTGTGGCTAATAACATCAGAGTGAAAGAACGGAGGGAGAACTCTTACTGGGGTGCCGTGCACACGTATTTCAGAAGTTTCGGTCTGATTTCCCCTGAGAGTAAAAACCTATTATGAGCAGCAAGGGCACTGGCAAACCTCTAGGGACACTCGGGGAAGAATAACACTCCGGGGCTTCCCTGGAGGCTCCGTGGTAAAGAATCCAACTGCCAGTGCAGGAGACGCGGGTTCCATCCCTGGTCTGAGGAGATCCCGCATGCCGCGCAGCAGCTAAGCCCGTGCACCGCCACGACTGACCCCACGGGCCCTGGAGGCTGCGCCACCGCAAGAGAGGCCACTGCGAGGGAGCCCGCGGACCTCAGCTGGAGAGGAGCCGCTGCTCGCTGCAACCGGAGAAAACCCCACGCGGCCGGGAAGACGCAGCTCAGCCAGACAGAAACCGAGTGTTTAACAATCAGTTTCTTAAAAAGAGATACAAGCTCTGAAAGTCATCTCAGTATTTGTCTTTTTGAACCGATTCTAGATAAGAGCAAACATCTCGTCTGTACGACGACTCTTCAAGTCTCAAAATAGGAACATCTCAAATGAACCTCATTATTTTTAGCATCTATCTACCTATAAGATGAGAAGCCAAATCATTGCGGTTTTCCCAGGAACCTTTTCCAAATCCAAAGACACATTTAGCTGTAAAGAACAACCTGATATTTTATTTTTTCTAAACTGAGTGTTTTGATTTTGGGAGAGCAACTCTGAAAGAACTGGCAGAGTATATGTGGATGCTTAGTTAAGGTAGGATCACAGGCTACCGAGCAACAACACTCGGTCACTTATTTAATCAAAATGACAATAAAAGATTTTAAAAGTATATAAGGTAACATGAATGTAAAGAACCTTAGTCCTTTCAAAAGTGAGAAGATTTTGTTCTTTTTTTTCTTAAATAAACAAAATTATTCTGATAAGCCACAGAATCTCGACTATGTAGGCAGATAACACAAAAGTTAGAGAATGAGCTTTTGTATTATAATTGAAGGTTATTAATCAGTGAACCAAGGAGGTAATCAATTAAAATGGAGTCATCTTTGCTAAAATTTAACATATTTTATAGCCTCGTTTCAAACTCAGGTGTTTTAAAACCAAAGAAAATAAAATTTACTTTCCAAGTTTTCTCCATTATACTGTTTCATGTCCTAGAATAAACTGACACTTTTCTTAAAGATCATATTAACCCATTTTGTCTTGATGGGAGAAATTTTCACATACAGAGGTATAGGGAAGTCTTTCTCGCTTATATGTGATTTGGCTTGAACTTCACGCTGCCTCAACCAACTGTTTTATGGCCTATATTTGCTTTAACCATTAAATAAAAGAACGCAGTTAAAAATCATAATGAAATTACTGTGGTTCAGATATTCAAAACAAAGCCAGGTGGCCATTGTGGGTGTGGTTTCAGAAGGATTCCTGCATCAGTGAGAACTTAAATTTTGTGAACTGCATCAGTCTCAAAGACACTGCTGCTGCTGCTAAGTCGCTTCAGTCGTGTCTGACTCTGTGCGACCCCATAAACAGCAGCCCACCAAGCTTCCCTGCCCCTGGGGTTCTCCAGGCAAGAACACTGGAGTGGGTTGCCATTTCCTTCTCCAATGCATGAAAGTGAAAAGAGAAAGTGAAGTCACTCAGTCGTGGCCGACCCTCAGCGACCCCATGGACTGCAGCCCACCAGGCTCCTCTGTCCATGGATTTTCCAAACAAGAGTACTGGAGTCGGATGCCATTGCCTTCTCCGAAGGACACTGTTAGCCATTCTCAAAACAATACCTGCTAGCATGTGGCAGCCGTAATCTTACGGTCTCGACGTCTCCCCTTGGAACTAGGCAACCATTTTAGACCCTTGCTTAACACGTACCCTTGTGCCTACATGCTAAGTCACTTCAGTCACATCTCACTCTTTGTGACCCCATGGACTGTGGCCCACCAGGCTCCTCTGTCCATGGGATTCCCCAGGCAAGAATACTGGAGGAGGTTGCCATGCCCTCCTCCAGGGGACCTTCCCCACCCAGGGATGGAACTCTCACCACCTGTGGATTCTTTACCTCGGAGTCAGTGGGGAAGCCCACAAGCACACTTACTTCCTGCCAGCTCCAATCCTAAAATTCTTAACAATTTATGTAATTCTGTGGGTTTTGCCTTTAAAAGCCTCCCTGATTTTGTAGTCCAGAGAAACACAATTCAGATCTTGTTGAGTCTGTGTCTCCTGGTCGATGGTCCTCAGTCAGTTCAGTTCAGTTCAGTCGCTCAGTCGTGTCCGACTTTTTGCAAACCCGTGAATCATAGCACGCCAGACCTCCCTGTCCATCACCATCTCCCGGAGTTCATTCAGACTCATGTCCATCGAGTCCGTGATGCCATCCAGCCATCTCATCCTCGGTCGTTCCCTTCTCCTCCTGCCCCCAATCTCTCTCAGCATCAGAGTCTTTTCCAATGAGTCAACTCTTCACATGAGGTGGCCAAAGTACTGGAGTTTCAGCTTTAGCATCAGTCCTTCCAAAGAAATCCCAGGGCTGATCTCCTTCAGAATGGACTGGTTGGATCTCCCTGCAGTCCAAGGGACTCTCAAGAGTCTTCTCCAACACCACAGTTCAAAACAATCAATTCTTCGGCACTTAGCCTTCTTCACAGTCCAAATTTCACATCCATACATGACCACAGGAAAAACCATAGCCTTGACTAGACGGACCTTAGTTGGCAAAGTAATGTCTCTGCTTTTGAAGATGCTATCTAGGTTGGTCATAACTTTTCTTCCAAGGAGTAAGCGTTGTCTAATTTCATGGCTGCAGTCACCATCTGCAGTGATTTTGGAGCCCCCCAAAATAAAGTCTGACACTGTTTCCACTGTTTCCCCATCTATTTCCCATGAAGTAATGGGACCAGATGCCATGATCTTCGTTTTCTCAATGTTGAGCTTTAAGCCAACTTTTTCGCTTTCATCAAGAGGCTCTTTAGCTCCTCTTCACTTTCTCCCATAAGGGTGATGTCATCTACATATCTGTGGTTATTGATATTTCCCCCGGCAATCTTGATTCCAGCTTGTGTTTCTTCCAGTCCTGTGTTTCTCATGATGTACTCTGCATATAAGTTAAATAAGCAGGGTGACAATATACAGCCTTGATGTACTCCTTTTCCTATTTGGAACCAGTCTCTTGTTTCATGTCCATTTCTAACTGTTGCTTCCTGACCTGCATACAGATTTCTCAAGAGGCAGGTTAGGTGGTCTGGTATTCCCATCTCTTTCAGAATTTTCCACAGTTTATTGTGATCCACACAGTCAAAGGCTTTGGCAGAGTCAATAAAGCAGAAATACATGGTCCTCAGTTTAGCTCAAATGAAACTCTGCTCTGTTCCTGTTGTAGACTGGTTTACTGATTCCTTCTGTCAACCAGCTGCTATAGCAGAAGGCCACATAACTGGCAGCTTAAATAAGCATTTCTTTCTCACAGTTCTGCAGGCCAGGAGGCCCATGGTCAAGGCCCTGCAGACTCAGTGTCTGGTGGGAGTCTCGCTTCTTGGTTCACAGATGCCTGAGTCTTACTGTGTCCTCTTATGATTGGAAGCTGGTAAGAGGGTTCTCTGGGGCCTGTTTTGTAAGAACACCAGTCTCTTTCATGAGGGCTCTGCTCTCCTGACCTAAGCACCTCCAAAAAGCTCCACCTCCTAATACCAGCATATTGGGGATTAGGTTCAACATACGAATCTTTAAGAGGACACAAACATTCAGTCTATCAGGACAGAGCCCTAAAGCTCATTTCAGGGATGCATGGAGTAAAAACTGTTTTCATAACAATATTAAAGTGATTTTTGCGTTTCTCATTCTCATTTCACTTTCTCATAAGTATAGAGTACAGATGCTATGGAATGTGTATTATTACAGCTGACTACATGTAAAAGGAGACATGAGACTCCAGCTTTTTTCTGGTAAGCCAGGCATTTAAGAGATTTCAGAAACACAGTACCATTTTCATATTTTTGGTTTTAGAAAATATATTTTTCATTAAAATATATTATTATTTTAATATGCATTGGGTTCCTATGGCTTCCCTCATAACTCAGTGGTAAAGAATCTGCCTGCAAAGCAAGAGACCCAGGTTCAGTCCCTGGGTCAGGAAGATCCCCTGGAGAAGGAAATGGTACCTCTTGCCTGGAGAATCTCATGGACAGAGGAGCCTGGCAGGCTGCAGTCCACAGGGTCCCAAGAGTCAGAGAGGAGTTAGAGACTAAACCATCTCTACCTATGATATTGCTGCTTTCCAATGAGCAAGAAATAAGTACTTTGTATATTTCTCATACAAACAAAGGAAATGGCCACCCACTCCAGTGCTCTTGCCTGGAGAATCCCAGGGACGGGGAAGCCTGTTGGGCTGCCGTCTATGGGGTCGCACAGAGTCGGACACGACTGAAGTGACTTAGCAGCAGCAGCAGCAGCAGCATACAAACAAAAGCTTTCTGAAGGCCTCAATCATTTTTAAATGTAAAGGAGTCCAGAGAGTTTTTTAAAATTCATTTGAAAAGAAAAAACCCTACTCTTGTTTTGATGAACAAAAGCTCACTCACAATTTTATTTCTCTGTTACTCTTGCTCCTATTATGGTTTCACTCCTAACAATTTTAACTTTTAACCAAGAAACTTTTATTTCACAGAAAAGAGGATGGCCTGCGGG
This sequence comes from Madoqua kirkii, assembly GCA_006408675.1. Classification (NCBI taxonomy): domain Eukaryota; kingdom Metazoa; phylum Chordata; class Mammalia; order Artiodactyla; family Bovidae; genus Madoqua; species Madoqua kirkii. The sequence goes on along the minus strand of SJYC01116892.1, from coordinate 70,787 downwards.
TGAAGGAATCACAAGTTCTTTAAATTTAGAACATCTGAACAATCAGCTGCTCCCGAAAGAAATGTTATCTGTACTTAAGCAGATACTCCTGAAAACACAACTGCCATTGACCCTTCTCAGAGATTTTCCTGTTTGACGGAGACTGGCCCTTCGCCCCAGGCAGTGCAAATGCAGCTACTCACTGGCATCTTGATGCCCAGCAGAACTTTCCACACTTTCCACGGAAACCCTAAACCTACCTCTTTTTTGTTAAGTTGGCATATAAACCTTTGCCCCCAGCTGTTCAGTGAGTTACTCATTACTCTGTGAGCCTGGTGTATTCAAATAAACCTTGTGTGTGTGTTTTTTTTTTCTCCTGTTCATTTGTCAGTTAATTCACAAGGCCCCAAAGAATTGAACCTAAGTGGATAAAGGAAAAGTTTTCTTCCCCAAAAGGATCAATTATTGAGCTGGATATCATACTCAAGCAATTGAGCAGACTAGCCTGTGATGCACGCGAGTTTCTCCAGCAATGCACATCTCTCTTACCGCTCTTAAGATGGCAAAAATGAGCATATTTGTTAACGTGACTGAAAGATACAGTCTTTCTGTAGCAATAAAATAAGAAGAAAAGTTAATAAACCTCAAACTTTGCTTCTAATTTACTTAGAATTATCCTGGTATTCAGGGATTATCTATTAGGTAGCTCAACTTATTAACAGTACAAAGTTTTAAAGTACCTAAAGGTCTTGATTTTATCTTATATCTGACATAATAAAACCTAATTGCTGTTGGAAATTAAAAGTCAGAATGCCAGGACATGGAAAGAACCTAAGTGCCTTAACAACAGATGATTATATTAAGAAGCTGTGGTATGTAGGGGCTTCCCTAGTGGCTCAGACAATAAGAATCTGCCTGCAATGCAGGAGACCTGGCTTCGATCGATCCCTGGCTTGGAAAGATCCCCTGGAGAAGCGAATGGCTACCCTCTCCAGTATTCATGCCCAGAGAATTCTATAAACAGAGGAACCTGGCAGGCTACAGTCCATGGAGTTACAAACAGTAGGATGCAACTGAGCAATTAACACTTTCTTTTTTTCTTTCCATATGTATATATAATAGAATTTTACTCAAACGTAAAGAGGAATAAAAAAGCTGCCATTTGCAGCAGTGTGAATGAACCTAGATAATATTATGCTTTAGTGAAATAAGTCAGAAAGAGGAAGACAAATACTATATAATGTCACTTATTCATGGAATCTAAAAAATTATACAAATGAATTCATATACAAAACAGAAACAGACTCACAGATGTAGAAGACAGACTTATGGTTACCAACGGGAGAAGGGACGGAGGGGGAGGGACGAAGGAAGGGGGTGGGGCTGGCAGACACACGCTGCTAAACGTAAAGGAGGCCAGCAGCGAGGACCCACTGTGCCGCACAGGGAATTCCATGCATCATCTTGTAACAACCTCTATAAAGGAATACAATCTGCAAAGTGCTGGATCGCTATGCTGTACACCTAAAACTAACACAACATGGTAAATGAACTGTGCTTCAACAGAATAAATAAACGCAACTATCTTTTAAAAAGTTTATCAGAATAGTGACTTAATTTAACAAAATTTACGTTTTCACAGTCCTAAACATTGTGTGAGAGCAACGTCAGTTTATTTGATCAGTATACCTGTAACATAAGAGAAATAAATCCAAGTAAAGTAAAATGTCCAGGAAGGAGTCCAGAATCTGCTGCTGCAGCACAGAAGTTATTTTGAACAGAAGGCATTTGAGTGCCTGAAATCCCTTACCTGCCTTAAAGCAGAGCCTCTGAAAGATCTCAGAAGAACTTAATGGGCATAACTCCCCTCCCTGGGAGCAACCAGGGAAGACTGAGCCATCCCCGGAAATGAGAAGACTCCACACCACGCCTGACCACACACTGCGGCAAAACTCCGTCTCCCCCAAGACCCACTCCTCTTTCTGAAAGGCCGAGTGTTTCTCCCTAAATGCTCTTCCGTTTTGCTCCTGTCCCCTCGAAGCCTCAATTTCTAATCACCCCTCTGAGTCTGTGAAATTCTGTTACATATATGTAGGTATATACCTTAAATTCTATCTTTTCTCTTGCTAATCTGTCTTTTGTCAATTTAATTTGAAGCACCCAAATCTTAAACCTAAGAATGTAGAGGAAAAGTTTTTCTTCCATGACATACATTTGTACTATTCTCAACACTGAGAAATCAAAGAGAAGGCAAGAGTGCTCTTTTTTTAACCAAAATTATGTAGCTATTCTCTTTTATCCAAGATTCACCTAAACTATGTACATTTAAATTCTTAAAATGTTTGACCTTCACTCTTGCTGTAGGATAGGTTTATTTTTAAGTACAAGACTTTCAAAATATTGGATATTTAATTTCTTTATTTTCTGCATACAATTTATGTAAACTCTTAGTTCTCTATAAACCAATCAGAATAAAGGTGTTTAAGTAACTTTATTAACTAGTATATTAATATTATGCAAAGACAGGAAAAACGTCTACAGTCACAGACCAAGAGGCCGAGGCTTCCATTCCCCAGTGGCTCAGACGGCAAGTCAGGGGGCCCAGGTTCAATCCCTGGGTTGGAAAGATCCTTTGGAGAAGAGAATGGCAACCCACTCCACATTCTTGCCTGGAGAATCCCATGAACAGCGGAGACTGCAGAGCTGCAGTTCATGGGGCTGCAAAGAGTCAGACGCAACTGAGTGACTATCACTTTCAAAGGCCTTTCTGAAATATAAACACACACACACACACATAGAGATGCATTGAGTACTCATAACTCCAGTTCTATACCTTCAGCCACAAGTTAAGATTAAACAAAGAAACATAAAAACTCAGAGATCTATATAAGTTCACATCAACAGTGGGAAAGTCAGCAAAGACTAAAATGCTGGTATTGCTTGGTGTTCGTCTCCTGCAGCCGCAGCCGAGGTGCTGGGGCTGCCTGTCAGGTCTGTGTTCCCTGGCTCTGTCAGGAAAATCCACTGGGCATGTTCGAGGACGATCTCTTTAATTGTTAAAATTTAAATCTTTTTAAAAAACGAAAAGCATAGCCGCCGATCAAATGTAAAATGAATATATGTCAAAGATTTTTTTTTAATGTGTTAATTAATGGTGTAACCAGGAAGGTGTTGGAAAAAATGGAAGGTGATGAAAAAGCGAGTCAGAAGAGACTGCAAAGAGCACACACACATGCAATCAGATAGGCTGAAATGAATCTGCAACAGATGCCAAACTGGCCGAAATCCCAACACAGTAATCAATCACATCCCCACCAGCAAAAACTTGTTTGTGTCTCTACGCACAAGAGTTACTTGTATTTGTGGGAGAGGAAAAACATCTTCCTTGATACTCTCAAGTGCCCTTGGCTGGGTCTGAAAATTAAACTGACAAAGACGTGAACAAGGGAAAAGCATGTGAGTTTATTTCCGTTTTTTCTGATACGAGAGTCTTCACAAGGACATGAAGAACTAAAGAACCGGTTAAACCTGAACGTTCTCACGTGCGGTCTGCCAAGGCGTGGACAGTCACAGAGAAAGACTGTGGGACAAAGGGTGTGAGGCTGCGGTCACCCGACTCTTGCGTCCTCGTGGCCTGCAGCACGTCAGGCTGCCGTGTCCTTCACCATCTCCAGAGTTTGCTAGACTCACATCCATCGAGTTGGTGATGCCATCCCAGCCGTTCTTCCATCTTGGAGACAGGACTGACACTTTCTTCCGGGGATGGGAAGAGGCCTTCTCATAGGATGGTCCTATGACTTCGGGGGAGAAGGGGAGGCGCTGGGGTAGGGAAGGAAGTGTCAGAGATGTCCTTTTGCTTCTATAGTTTTCTCAGACTCCTGCGGGTTCAAATGTTCAATGCTCCAGGGCGCCATACTTTGGAAGAGTGTGTCCTAAGCCCCACCATATTGCCTGCAGTGGACAGTGATAAGATATCTCTGAGACCATGAAAGATGTGGGCAACCAGGAAGCTTGGACTGGATAACACCTAACCTTCCACGGAACACTCAGTAATCTTTTTCCCCATTTTTCAAAGTCTTGCACTTCTCCTGACATGATTTTTTCCAGCTCTCAGCATGTCCCTTCCCTCCATCCTCACAAAGGCAGCCTAATAAGAGCTGCCCTTTCCCTTTGTATTTCCTCTCCCTCATCACAAGTCCATTCACCGTTGGCTCCGTCTACTTCATCACCATTAACGTTGAGAAAAAGCACTAATTTATTATCTATGACAGTTTATAGTAGAAGCTATCAGCCCTTTACACCTTATCTTCTGAAAGGTGTGGGCATGCTAGCAGCACCAGTAAAGATGCTTGTTGTCCTAAAAGAGATCTCTAACTGAAGGTATTTTTAATGGGTAGCAAAATACAGTAAGAATTCTTTAGACCGTCTATAGGGAATACGTTTTTGGTGCAAGGCAAGCAGGCAGTCCAGCTCTGGCCGTTCTTGATCTTCAGATCTTCTATTTTCAAAGACAAGCTCACGGCAAAGGTCATGTGAAATCCAGCGGCCAGGGAAATGAACAGGGCTCGGCAGCAGCCTGGAGGTAGGGGTGGATCTTGCATAAGTGGCAGGCTTCCCTGGTGGCTCAAGGTAGAGAACCACCTGCAATGCAGGAGGTGCGGGAGACCACCTGGGTGAGGCCCCTGGGTCGGGAAGATCCCCTGCGGAGGAAACGGCAACCCACTTTAGCACTGGAGAGCCCAGGGACAGAGGAGCCTGGCGGGCTAGTCCCCGAGGTCCCAGAGAGCTGGATGGCACTGAGAACACAAGCATTTGCGTAAGTGGCACGCTTCGAAATCTGTACCCATCTTGTTTTTTGAAGGGGACAATAATCACTGGGTAAACGACTAAGCTCTAGTCATTTAAAACCATCTTGCTCACGTAAGTGAACTTCTAGTGACAAAATGTGAGTAATGCATTTTCCATTTTGCAAAAAGTGGGCGAATTATTATGAAGTGCTTTAATCACTTGGGCTTCCGTGGTGGCTCAGCTGGGGAAGAGCCCCCTGCAATGCTGGAGACCCTGGTTCGATTCCTGGCTCAGGAAGATTCCCCAGAGAAGGGACAGGCTGCCCACACCAGTATTCTTGGGCTTCCCTGGTGGCTCAGGGAAGCCCAAGAATCCGCCTGCACTGAAGGAGACCTGGGTCCAGTCCCTAGCTTGGGAAGATTCCTTGGAGGAGTGAAAGGCTACCCACTCCAGTATTCTCACCTAGAGAACTCCCATGGACAGAGGAGCCTGGAGGGCTAAAAACCGAGGGCTCACAAAGAGTCAGAACTGAGTGACTAAGCACAGCACAGAACTTTATTTACTTAAAAGTAGATACTTCAATGCGGTGATTTAGATCATTTAAATTTGGTGATGTTTCCTATTTTTAATAAGGAGAGTTGAAACAGTTAAGCTCTACTGTTACAGTCTTTAATGTTATTTTTATTTTCACATTTCTTCACATCTCATGCAGTTTTTAACACTGTGGAATTTATTGAAACTTACTACACGTCTCTTTTAAGTTACTGCAATATTTTCTCCTGGAAATAATGGTGACAAAGATTCTTTGCTTGACCAAACTTTAGTCAGGCTCCTGAACCTTCTCCTAGGTCCATCCGTGAATTTCCCTGTAAAATCTAATTTTATCAAGAACCCTGCTAGTCATTTTAACCAGAGTCCTTCACCTAGGAATCTGCTCACCAGGATAACTCATCAGGTTGCTAATCCCCTCCAGCAACCTCTGTGTCTAGTCAGTCAGTCACGTCATGTCCGACTCTTTGAGGCCTCATGAGCTGTAGCCCACCAGGCTCCTCTGCCCATGGGGATTCTCCAGGCAGGAATACTGGAGTGGGTTGCATGCTTTCCTCCAGGGGAATCTTCCCAACCCACGTCTCCCACAATGCAGGCAAAGTCTTTACCATCTGAGCCACCAGGGAAGCCCAACACCCCCTACCAGTCCCCCAGAAGAGGTCTGTATGCCCTGGCCTGTCTTCGCAAAAATCTGGTTAATTTTTTGCCAGAAATCTCTTGATCTCTGATTTTTTTTTCTCTTAGTAATTTCCCATCCACTGATATCCTACCCTGTACTTTGGCTATAAATTTCCATTTTCCTACGATCCTTGGTGGCTCAGACAGTTAAGAATCCGCCTGCAATGCAGGAGACCTGGGTTCAATCCTGGCCAACCATTCTAACCCAGAGTCCTTCCTGGTGGCAAATGCATTCCTCAGCCAAGATGGATGCCAGAGAGGAGGATTCTGGGAAGTGGTCAGACATGTGGAGTCTCCTTTTGACCTTTCCCAAACTCTTCCAATCGCTGGTGGCTTGTTAGCTCCCTGTTCCCTACTAGGACCTCCCTACATAAAATAACTCATGTAAACGGTTACTCTGGTGCTTGGCCAGGGTGGGTGGTTTCAGTCAGTGTGTCTCTGCTAACAGTATCTTGGGAAAGATTCTTATTATTCTCATTTTTGGGAGAAAACAATCAATAAAAATTTGTATTCATCTCAGCATCTCTCCAGTCCCTACTGTTATAATTTACGATCACCAAACAGTTAGAATTCAAGTTCTCATTTTCCTTTCTCTGAGCTAAGTTTCTAAGAACAAGATGCTGCTGCTGCTGCTAAGTCGCCTCAGTCATGTCCGACTCTGTGTGCAACACCATAGACGGCAGCCCCCCAGGCTCCCCCGTCCCTGAGATTCTCCAGGCAAGAACACTGGAGTGGGTTGCCATTTCCTTCTCCAATGCATGAAAGTGAAAAGTGAAAATGAAGTCGCTCAGTCGTGTCCGACTGTTAGCGACCCCATAGACTGCAGTCTACCAGGTTCCTCTGTCGATGGGATTTGCCAAGCAAGAGTACTGGAGTGGGGGGCCAAACAACATGGTGAGGAAGTACCAGAGGTATAAGTCAAAGCATACACCGGCAAATTTGTATCATTTTACAGTCACTTTCCTCTGACAGGAACTAATGATTCACCCTGGCTGGGCCAAAATGTCACACACGCTTTATAACATTGCCCAGATCCTTTAAATGAGCCTCAAGCGTTACAAGAGATCAGCTCTATCTTAGAAGAGCATTAAAAATATGTTTGCCTTCCTTGTACATTGGGTAGAAATCTTAAGACACAGAGCAAATTCTGAAGTTGGATGTAACAAGATTTCCTTACTTATTAGAGGAGCCACTGATTTCGGGGTGGGGAGGAGTAAACAATTAGCTATGAAATGAGACAGAATAAAAGTGCTGAGGTCAGCAGTAAGAGAACTCCTTTGAGAGGCCAGAAAAAAAGGATCAGCTAATCCTGACGCAGGAGGCAGGGAGGCCTTTTGGGAAGGCATCACAGAATAGGGCAACGTCCCTGGTGGCCCAGATGGTAAAGCATCTGCCTATAATTCGGAAGACCTGGGTTCGATCCCTGGGTCGGGAAGATCCCCTAGAGAAGGAAACGGCAACCGACTTCAGTATTCTTGCCTGGAAAACCCCATGGACGGAGGAGCCTGGTGGGCTACAGTCCATGGGGTCTCACAGAGTCGAACAGGACTGAGCGACTTCACTTTCACTTCACAGAACAGGGCAGCTGAATGGGTTTTCAAGAATAAAAATGAGGATGCCAACAGTTAACATTCGGTAGTTAGGCGCACTTCAGTGCTGCTTGCTGGTGGTCTGAGGCTGGAAGGAAAGAAGATTTTGGAAAGGTAATTTGAATCCGGGTTATGTAAAGTCTTCAGTAACACCCAGGGAAACCAACAATAGATATGCACACCTCGGCATAGGTCTTGACTGGCAAAAAAAAAACCAAACAGACAATTAGCGACCCCATAGACTGCAGTCTACCAGGTTCCTCTGTCGATGGGATTTGCCAAGCAAGAGTACTGGAGTGGGGGGCCAAACAACATGGTGAGGAAGTACCAGAGGTATAAGTCAAAGCATACACCGGCAAATTTGTATCATTTTACAGTCACTTTCCTCTGACAGGAACTAATGATTCACCCTGGCTGGGCCAAAATGTCACACACGCTTTATAACATTGCCCAGATCCTTTAAATGAGCCTCAAGCGTTACAAGAGATCAGCTCTATCTTAGAAGAGCATTAAAAATATGTTTGCCTTCCTTGTACATTGGGTAGAAATCTTAAGACACAGAGCAAATTCTGAAGTTGGATGTAACAAGATTTCCTTACTTATTAGAGGAGCCACTGATTTCGGGGTGGGGAGGAGTAAACAATTAGCTATGAAATGAGACAGAATAAAAGTGCTGAGGTCAGCAGTAAGAGAACTCCTTTGAGAGGCCAGAAAAAAAGGATCAGCTAATCCTGACGCAGGAGGCAGGGAGGCCTTTTGGGAAGGCATCACAGAATAGGGCAACGTCCCTGGTGGCCCAGATGGTAAAGCATCTGCCTATAATTCGGAAGACCTGGGTTCGATCCCTGGGTCGGGAAGATCCCCTAGAGAAGGAAACGGCAACCGACTTCAGTATTCTTGCCTGGAAAACCCCATGGACGGAGGAGCCTGGTGGGCTACAGTCCATGGGGTCTCACAGAGTCGAACAGGACTGAGCGACTTCACTTTCACTTCACAGAACAGGGCAGCTGAATGGGTTTTCAAGAATAAAAATGAGGATGCCAACAGTTAACATTCGGTAGTTAGGCGCACTTCAGTGCTGCTTGCTGGTGGTCTGAGGCTGGAAGGAAAGAAGATTTTGGAAAGGTAATTTGAATCCGGGTTATGTAAAGTCTTCAGTAACACCCAGGGAAACCAACAATAGATATGCCACCTCGGCATAGGTCTTGACTGGCAAAAAAAAAACCAAACAGACAAAAATCACCTCACCCTCTATCTTATATTCCTTTCTTTTCAACTTATTCATAGCACTTTCATGATCTCTCAACCATCTCCTACCAATGCCTACCCAAGTCTTTCCGGTGAGTTTAGTTGCCCTTCAAAAATGCTGTTTTCCCCAGTAACAAAAGAGAAAAAATACACAATATTGCTACTGTTATCAACCCCATTCCTGTACAGAAGACTAGGAAAAGGTTTTTTGTTTATTTTGTGGTGGTGGTTGGAGGTGGTGTCAGAACTCCAAGGGAGGTTTCCGTTACCTCTCAGAAAAATATTATTTTAACCCCAAACTTACTCACGCTCCTTGTCTTCCAAAATTCTTGTTTATATTTCACGTTCAGTCAGTACTTCAGTTAGTGAGTACTTTCCCCACAACTCCAACAACAGGACATGCATTTGCAAGTGGCACACAAACTTTTTTTCCCTTTAGCCCATACTTCTTTGGGGTGGTAAGAGTGCATTTTATCAGCCCAAAGTCAGCTTTTCAAATCCCTCAGGTGGAGATAGGATTCATTAACATTCGAATGACTGCTATCTCTTATCTAAACCCTTCCTGCCAGACAAAGAAAAAGTCAATTTAAATCTGATAATTCTTTAATAGAGCTTCCTCCAGGCCATTTAAAAAGATGCTAAGTAAGGTGGATTCTACCACCAATTCGTAAGAGATCAACTTTTCACAATTCTCACTTATCTCCTCTATTTGCATTCTGTCTCCAGGCCAACTTTCGGTTTTGGACAAATCCCACCTTCTCTGTCTAATTTCCACATCTGATTGTTAGAAAAACTATGTCAGCATTTTCTGCTCCGAAGAGTTTCAATAAGGCACACTTTCATATTGCAAAACACCACCCACATACTGGTTTTCCAATTGGTAACCCTTAAACTCACAGAGTCCACTAGCTCAGTTGCATAGGAAAGCGAGAGTTAAGACAAATGACTTCTCTGGGAGTCAGTATCCTAAACGTTAAAAAAGTCCACACCACAGACCCCCTTCATGGCCAACAGACAATTATGAGAGGCCCTCATAGTACAGTGCGTGTTCCCTGGTGGCTCAGATGGTAAAGCATCTGCCTACGGTGCGGGAGACCCGGGTTCAGTCCCTGAGTCGGGAAGATCTCCTGGAGAAGGAAATGGCAACCCACTGCAGTGTTCTTGCCTGGAGAATCCCATGGACGGAGGAGCCTGGTGGGCAAAGAGTCAGTCATGACTGAATGCCTAGCACACTGCAGCTAGCTTCTGAGTGCCCACGGCTTAGCGGGTTTATGAAGTCTGGCCAACAGTGGACGTGAAAGAAAGTGAAGTCACTCAGTCGTGTCCGACTCTTTTCGACCCCCTACACCAATCTCCTTCGTCCATGGGATTTTCAAGGTAAGAGTACTGGAGTGGGTTGCCATTTCCTTCTCCAGGGAATCTTCCCAACCCAGGGATCAAACCCAGGTCTCTTGCATTGTAAACAGACACTTTACCGTCTGAGCTACCAGTTCAGTTTTAACCGCAAATGTCTTCTGAGTTCCAATGTGTTTACTCATTCTTTTCTTTCCCGCCCTAAATCTTTTCATTAATGAAGCAGGATGGTCTGTGCATGTGCGCAAGTGTCTGTCCATGGACCCTGCAGTATTTTAATGTGAATCTCTCTTGGATGTAGTAGTTCGCACATCCCTTTCAGGGGATCATGGATTTGTTCAGTCAACAAAGCCTCTTGGGCATCTACTCTGAGCTGCACTTCTAAAATACAATACTAAATTAAACTGTCTTAAAGTTCCTGCTCTTAAGTCGTTTATATTTTAGCAAATAAGAGTATGTTAAGGAAAGCTTCTTGGTGAAATAACATTCGAACAGAATGAAAAATGCAATGAGTAAGTAGGTTATGCTCATACCTGTGTGTGGGGGTATGTAGAGCAGGGAGGTCCAGCGCAAAGGCCCTGAGTTAGGAGTCCCACAGCAGCACTTCAGTTCACTCAGTCGTGTCCGACTCTTTGCGACCCCATGGACTGCAGCACAGCAGACCTCCCTGTCCACCACCCTGTCTCCCAGAGTTTACCCAAACTCATGTCCAGTAAGTCAGTGATGCCATCCAACCATCTCATCCTCTGTCATCCCCTTCTCCTCCTGCCTTCAATCTTTCCCAGCATCAGAGTCTTTTAGCAGAGAGCCAGAGTAACTGAGTTAGAGTAAGTGAAGCAGAGGCAGGGAAGGACAATATCAAGAATGACCTTCTTGACCATGATAATGAACTTGGACTTCATTCTAAAGGATATAGAAAACCACTAGATGGAATCCTATTTCAAACCATGCTTTTTTGCTCTTTTAAAACCATGTGCAAAGTCAACTCAGTCTGTACACTACTTTATTGTGACCCTGGAGCGTACTTTTAGTTGTATGAAAATTATCTGATGCAGAGAACAAAAACACCTGTACAGGACCAGATAGTAAATATTTTTGACATTTCTGTCTATGCATTTTTTTCGCAACTACTCAACCTTGTCATTGCAGTATATAAGCAACCTGTAGCCAAAAGATTGTACCTGTGTTCCAATAAAATTTTATTTATGGACATTGATATTTGAATTTCATGTAGTTTTTCTTCTAATAAAACATTTTTCTCAACAGTTTAAAAATGTAGAAACCATTCTTAGCTTAGGGGCCATACAAAACATGCATTGGACCCAATTTGGCACACAGTTTATACTTTGCCAAACTTTATCTAAACTGTAACTACCGTTGACTAAAAAAGATGCACAACTGGAGAGTTGTGAACTAAGTTTTATTTGGGGCAAAATGAGGACTGCATTCTGCGATTACTTGGATAAAATCTCAAAAATGAGAGAACGACCTCTGTTTCCAAGGCAAATCATTCAATACCATGGTAACCCAAGTCTAGGCCCCAACCAGTAATGCTGAAGAAGCTGCAGTTGAACAGTTCTACAAAGACCTACAAGATCTAGAACTAACACCCAAAAAAGATGTCTTTTTCATTATAGGGGACTGGAATGCAAAAGTAGGATGTCAAGAGATACCTGAAGTAACAGGCAAGTTTTGTCTTGGGGTACAAAACGAAGCAGGTCAAAGGCTAACAGAGTTTTGCCAGGAGAACGCACTGGTCATAGCAAACACCCTCTTCCAACAACACAGAGAAGACTCTACACATGGACAACACCAGATGGTCAACACCAAAATCAGATTGATTATATTCTTTGCAGCCAAAGATGGAGAAGCTCTATATAGTCAGCAAAAACAAGACCAGGAGCTGACTGTGGCTCAGATCATGAGCTCTTTATTGCCAAATTCAGACTTAAATTGAAGAAATTAAGAAAACCACTAGACCATTCAGGTATGACCTAAATCAAATCCTTTATAATTACATAGTGGAAGTGAGAAATAGATTCAAGGGATTAGATCTGATAGACAGAGTGCCTGAAGAAATATGGATGGAAATTCGTAACATTGTACAGGAGACAGGGATCAAGACCACCTCCAAGAAAAAGAAACCAAAAAGGCAAAACGGTTGTCTGAAGAGGCCTCACAAATAGCTGAGAAAAGAAGAGAAGTGAAAGGCAAAAGAAAAAAGGAAAGATATAAGCATCTGAATGCAGAGTTCCAAAGAATAGCAAGGAGAGATAAGAAAGCCTTCCTCAGTGATCAATGCAAACAAATAGAGGAAAAGAACAGAATGGGGAAAAAGTAGAGATCTCTTCAAGAAATTTAGAGATACCAAGGGAACATTTCATACAAAGATGGACACAATAAAGGATAGAAACAGTATGGTCCTAACAGAAGCAGAAGATATTAAGAAGAGGTGGCAGAAATACACAGAAGAACTACACAAAAAAGATCTTCATGACCCGGATAATCACAATGGTGTGATCACTCCCATAGACCCAGACATCCTGGAATGTGAAGTCAAGTGGGCCTTTGAAAGCATCACTAGGAATAAGCTAGTGGAGGTGATGGAATTCCAGTTGAGCTATTTGAAATCCTAAAAGATGATGCTGTGAAAGTGCTGCACTCAATATGCCAGCAAATGTGGAAAACTCAGTATGGTCACAGGACTGGAAAAGGTCAGTTTTCATTCAATCCCAAAGAAAGGCAATGCTAAAGAATGTTCAAACTACCACACAAGTGCACCCATCTCACATGCTAGTAAAGTAATGCTCAAAATTCTCCAAGCCAGGCTTTAACAGTATGTGAACCATGAACTTCCAGATGTTCCAGCTAGATTTAGGAAAGGCAGAGGAACCAGAGATCAAATTGCCAACATTTGTTGGATCATCAAAAAAGCAAAAGAATTCCAAAGAAACATCTATTTCTGCTTTATTGACTATGCCAAAGCCTTTGACTGTGTGCATCACAACCAACTGTGAAAGATTCTTCAAGTTGGTAATACCAGACCACCTGACCTGCCTCCCGAGAAATCTGTATGCAGGTCAGGAAGCAACAGTTAGAACTGGACATGGAACAACAGACTGGTTCCAAATAGGAAAAGGAGTATGTCAAGGCTATATATTGTCACCCTGCTTATTTAACTTCACTTATTTAACTTTAGAGTACATCATGCAAAATGCTGGGCTAGAAGAAGCACAAGCTGGAATCAAGATTGCTGGGAGAAATATCAATAACTTCAGATATGCAGATGACACCACCCTTATGGCAGAAAGTGAAGAAGAACTAAAGAGCCTCTTGATGAAAGTGAGAGAGGAGAGTGAAAAAGTTGGCTTAAAGCTCAACATTCAGAAAACTAAGATCATGGCATCTGGTCCTATCACTTCATGGCAGATATATGGGGAAACAATGGAAACAGTGTCAGACTTCATTTTGGGGGGGCTCTAAAATCACTGCAGATGGTGACTGCAGCCGTGAAACCAAAAGAGGCTTGCTCCTTGGAAGAAAAGCTATGACCAACCTATATAGCATATTAAAAAGCAGAGGTATTACTTTGCCAACAAAGGTCCATCTAGGCAAAGCTATGGTTTTTCCAGTAACAATGTATGGATATGACATCAGTTCAGTTCAGTTTTTCAGTCATGTCCAACTCTTTGTGACCCCATGGACTGCAGCACGCCAGGTCTCCCTATCCATCACCACTCCCAGAGTTTACTCAAACTCATGTCCATTGAGTTGGTGATGCCATCCAACCATCTCATCCTCTGTTGTCCCCTTTTCCCCTCACCTTCAATCTTCCCCAGCATCAAGGTCTTTTCCAGTGAGTCAGTTCTTCACACCAGGTGGCCAAAGTATTGGAGATTCAGCTTCAGCATTAGATTTCATTTAGGATGGACTGGTTGGATCTCCCTGCAGTCCAAGGGACTCTCAAGAGTCTTCTCCAACACCACAGTTCAAAAACATCCATTCATTCTTCAGCACACAACTCTCTTTACGGTCCAGCTCTGCCCGGGAAGCAGCACCAGACAGCTCTGAGAGACTGCTCCAAAGATGTAGTGGAGGAAGGTCAATATATAAGATTGCAGTGAAGGGGGGCTTCAGTGCAATCAAGTGTTTACTTTATCAGAGGTTTTCTGCTAGTCATGAGGATCTGATGTCATCATGAAGGGATTTAGTGCCTTTCTAGATAAGAGGAGATGCAAGGATTAGGATCACAAACTCTGCGTCTGAAAATTTCCAACCATCTGAAGACCTGTCCCACCAGATTCCATAGAGCACAGAGCACCCTGAACTCCCTCGGGCGCGCTGACGGCCAGCAGCTGCGGCAGCACTGGGCTCCGGCTAAATGAAGGCCGGCGGCAGACACCCCGTTCAGTTGCTGGCCACGCTTCTGGCGTGTGCCAACTTGTAGCTGACGTCACCACAAAGCTGTCAGTTGTGTCTGACTCTTTGCAACCCATGAAGCCCACCAGGCTCCTCTGTCCACGAAATTCTCCAGGCAAAAATACTGGAGTGAGGAGCCAGTCACTTCTCCAGGGGATCTTCCTGACCCAGGGATCAAACCTGAGTCTCCTGTACTGCAGGCATACTCTTCACCATCTGTCCAATCAGGAAAGCCAACTTTCTAGGCTACTTAAAGAAGAAATGAGGACTTGTGGCAGAAGGAAAAAAAAAATCAATCCCATCTGAAACACGACTGAGCGACTTCACTTCCTTACTTACTTAATACATTATTTTATACATTGAAGACAAACATGCAACATTGAAAATCGACCGTGTGTGTCTATCAGTCACTCAGTCGTGCCAACTCTTTGCAAACCCTTGGACTATAGCCCACCAGGCTCTCTGTCCATGGAATTCTCCAAGCAGGAATACTGGAGTGGGTTGCCATTTCCTTCTCCACAGGATCTTCCTGACCCAGGGAGATTGAACCTGGGTCTCCTGCATTGCAGGCAGAATCTTTACCATCTGAACCACCAGGGATGCCCAAATCAACGATGCTGCTGCTGCTGCTGCTGCTAAGTCGCGTCAGTCGTGTCTGACTCTGTGTGACCCCGTAGCCAGCAGCCCACCAGGCTCCTCCATCCATGGGATTTCCGAGGCAAGAGTAATGTAGTGGGTTGCCATTGCCTTCTCCGAAATCAACCATACACCAATAAAATTAAAATTAAAAAAAAAAAAACATGAAAATTTACTGAAATTTTATGTGAATACAATCTGTAGTCTTTATAGTTGGAAGAAATAAGAGTCTTTGTAAAATGGAGAAGGAAAAAATAGCTTTTGTCAGTAATCTGAAAAAGACATCTATATTTCAACAGCTTAGAAATAAAATAGAAAGTATATCCAGAAATAAAGCTTTAAATGTAGATTTTTCTCAAGAATCTAAAACCAGAACGGATCTTAAATGCAGGAAAAGGATGATAATCATTATTGAGTAATTTCTGGGACAATGTACAAGTTTCCAATATATGTTTTACAATCAGCTCCATGATATCCAAAGTTTCTTTAAACAGGATGAATGATTTTAGTTCATTAATATAAAGTAAAATAGAGTTAAGGTTTAAAGGATAACAATAGGCATTCACAGCCATGACGATACCTGAAAACTTTCCAAAGTGTGCACTTGCATGAACAGTTACAAGTGATGTCACCATTTTTGTGTACTTTTTCCTAAAATTGATCCGCCGAAATGCCTCACTCCCCAGTGGTGTGAGATGATGGCACACCTGTCTTCCACCCCTATTTCAGATCTCACCACAGTGCTTGGCTCATACCTCTGACAGCAAAACAAGTAAGTATCAAAGCTTTTGTTCAAGTAATCCTCTACAATGATTAAACAAAGCATAGGTATCTTACATGCATTTCTATTAAAAGTGAAGTTTAGCCTGAGAAATAGGGTGTTAGGCCCATGTTGGAACATTAAATTCACAATAGGGTAAAAAGCATAGATAATGTTGCTTATTCCTTTAAATATAAATCAAATGGTTTGTGAGGCTACCAAAATGATTATGTATACACTGATAACACCCACAGATAAGGTGCAATATCACCTCTTTAGGTGAGCTATGCTTATTCAGCAAGCTGCTAAGTCACTTCAGTCACTGACCCTACGGTTCGTCAGGCTTTGCCAGGCTTCTCTGTCCATGGGATTCTCCAGGCAAGAATACTGGAGGGAGTTGCCAGGCCCTTGTCCACTTGGGGAGCTTCCTGACCACAACCCAGGGATTGAACTTGTGTCTCTTGCATATCTTGCATTGGCAGGTGGGTTCTTTACAACTAGCGCCACCTGCGAAGCCCATTCAGCAGAGTAGACAAGACCTATTTCATCAAAAAGTATTTTAAAATATTGATTCCACTTATAATCAATCATTCTAGTTCACATTATAAGATATGTAATATTTTGGACCATCTATTAACAATAAGGCTTTCCAAGTGGCACAAAAGCAAAGAATCCACTTGCGAATGGAGGAGTCACAGGAGACATGGGTTCAATCCCTGAGTCGAGAAGATCCCCTGGAGCAGGAAACAGCAACCTGCTCTAGCATTCCAGGCGGGCGACAGTCCATAAGGATGCAGAGTCAGACACAACTCAGCAAGCAACCGTGAGCACGATTAACAAGAAACAAACTTATTCAAATGTATGATGAAATTTTAGTGATGTTAAAAATGAGCAGTAGGCAGCCAGCAAAAGGAATGCAATAATGCTACTGGTAGCAACACGGATAGATTCAGAGACTGTCACCAGTTCAGTCGCTCAGTCCTGTCCGACTCTTTGCAACCCCATGAACCCCAGCATGCCAGGCCTCCCTGTCCATCACCAACTTCCGGAGTTCACTCAGACTCACGTCCATCGAGTCGGTGATGCCATCCAGCCATCTCATCCTCTGTCGTCCCCTTCTCCTCCTGCCCCCAATCCCTCCCAGCACCAGTCTTTTCCAATGAGTCAAATCTTCACAAGAGGTGGCCAAAGTACTGGAGTTTCAGCTTTAGCATCATTCCTTTCAAAGAAATCCCAGGGGTGATCTCCTTCAGAATGGACTGGCTGGATCTCCTTGCAGTCTAAGGGACTCTCAAGAGTCTTCTCCAACACCACAGTTCAAAAGCATTAATTCTTTGGCGCTCAGCCTTCTTCACAGTCCAGCTCTCACATCCACACATGACCACAGGAAAAACCATAGCTTTGACTAGAAGGACCTTAGTCGGCAAAGTAATGTCTCTGCTTTTGAATATGCTATCTAGGTTGGTCATAACTTTTCTCCCAAGGAGTAAGCGTCTTTTAATTTCATGGCTGCAGACACCATCTGCAGTGATTTTGGAGCCCAGGAAAATAAAGTCTGACACTGTTTCCACTGTTTCCCCATCTATTTCCCATGAAGTGATGGGACCAGATGCCATGATCTTTGTTTTCTGAATGTTGAACTTTAAGACAACTTTTTCACTCTTCTCTTTCACCTTCATCAAGAGGCCCTTTAGCTCCTCATCACTTTCTGCCATAAGGGTAGTGTCATCTGCATATCTGAGGTTATTGATATTTCTCCTGGCAATCTTGATTCCAGCTTGTGTTTCTTGCAGTCCAGCGTTTCTCATGATGTACTCTGCGCGTAAGTTAAATAAGCAGGGTGACAATATACAGCCTTGACGCACTCTCTTTCCTATTTGGAACCATTCTGTTGTTCCATGTCCAGTTCTAACTGTTGCTTCCTGACCTGCATACAGATTTCTCAAGAGGCAGGTCAGGTGGTCTGGTATTCCCATCTCTTTCAGAATTTTGACTGATCCACACAGTCAAAGGCTTTGGCATAGTCAATATAAAGCAGAAATAGATGTTTTTTCTGGAACTCTCCTGCTTTTTCCATGATCCAGCGGATACTGGCAATTTGATCTCTGGTTCCTCTGCCTTTTCTAAAACCAGCTTGAACATCAGAAAGTTCACGGTTCACGTATTACTGAAGCCTGGCTTGGAAAATTTTGAGCATTACTTTACTAGCATGTGAGATGAGTGCAACTGTGTGGTAGTTTAAGCATTCTTTGGCATTGCCTTTCTTTGGAATTGGAATGAAAACTGACCTTTTCCAGTCCTGTGGCCACTGCTGTTTTTCAAATTTGCTCGCATATTGCTGTCTCTTATACACAATTTTTCTGGAACTCTCTTGCTTTTGCCATGATCCAACAGATGTTGGCAATTTGATCTCTGGTTCCTCTGCCTTTTCTAAAACCAGCTTGAACATCTGGAATTTCATGGTTCACATATTGCTGAAGCCTGGATAGGAGAATTTTGAGCATTACTTTACTAGCATGTGAGATGAGTGCAATTGTGCGGTAGTTTGAGCATTTTTTGGCATTGCCTTTCTTTGGAACTGGAATGAAAACTGACCTTTTCCAGTCCTGTGGCCATTGCTCAGTTTTCCAAATTTGCTGGCATATTGAGTGCAGCACTTTCATAGCATCATCTTTCAGGATTTGAAATAGCTCCACTGGAACTCCATCACCTCCACTAGCTTTGTTCGTAGTGATGCTTTCTAAGGCCTACTTGACTTTGCATTCCAGGATGTCTGGCTGTAGATGAGTGATCACACCATCGTGATTTTCCGGGTCATGAAGATCTTTTTTGTACAGTTCTTCCGTGTATTCTTGCCACCTCTTCTTAATATCTTCTGCTTCTGTTAGGTCCAGACCATTTCTGTCCTTTATCGAGCCCATCTTTGCATGAAATGTTCCCTTGGTATCTCTAATTTTCTTGAAGAGATCTCTAGTCTTTCCCATTCTGTTCTTTTCCTCTATTTCTTTGCATTGACCGCTGAAGAAGGCTTTCTTATCTCTTCTTGCTCTTCTTTGGAACTCTGCATTCAGATGCTTATATCTTTCCTTTTCTCCTTTGCTTTTTGCCTCTCTTCTTTTCACAGCTATTTGTAGGGCTTCCCCAGACAGCCATTTTGCTTTTTTGCATTTCTTTTCCATGGGGATGGTCTTGATCCCTGTCTCCTGTACAATGTCACAAACCTAGTACTCAATTATGCATAGGTTGTGCTTTTTGAAATTTTTTCTTCCTCGAAATATAACAAACAGCTATATGCACAAAATAATAATGTGGAGTTCAATGAAACTTATATAACTATAAGCCAAGTCAATGGAGAGTCAGGATAGGGAGGTTATTCTGCAAGCCAACAGACACTGCCAGCACCCCAAAACCTCCCACCTGTCCACTGCTGAGTACTAACTTCCCTCCTTCAGAGATAACTACTGTCCTGACTTACACAGTGATCCAACCACCTAGCTTGCATCCCCTAAACCCTAGTGTTTAGCCTCGCCTGCTTTTGGAACTTTGTATAAATAGGATCACACATCACGTGTTCTTTTGTGTCTGGCATCCTTCATTTATCACTGTGCTTGTGCGATGCATCCATGATGCATATGTAGACGCAAGTCACTCATTTTCATTGATTTAAAGTATTCCATCATATGAAGTAACACAATTCATGTGCGCATTCTAGTGCGGGTGGACATTAGAACTGTTCCTGGTTTGAGATTGCAAAACCCTGTAAGTGTTTGGAGCAATACGTTTTTCAGTAAATCAATAGCAGTCAGAAATGTTGCACATCTCAACGGTAAAACCTCCATGTTGAGCTCTAATGAGGCTAGCATAAATCTGAGCATCGTTACTAAGTATAAAAGTAGACAGGTAGTCCTTGTACATAATTGTACAAGACACAAACTTGCTGGCATTTCTGTTGAGTATATACCTAAGCAAGAATTTTCTAAGTCATAGGGCACATGTGTGCCTACAACTTCCCATAGTTTATACCAAGGTGTTGTATTAATAATACACTTTCACCAGCATTAAATTAATGTTCCTGTTGCTCTTCATCCAGGTCTCAGCTCAGATTTTATCTCCTTTGAGCATCCTTTCCTGGCCTCTCTAGTTAGAGTAGCTGTCTGTTAAAGCACCCCACCCCCACCCACTCCCCTTACTCTTTGTCCATCACTCTAATTTATTTTCCTCTTGCCTCTTTCTGCTATCTGAAATCATCTTATTTTTTCCCACTCTCCTCCACTGGGAGGTAAGCTCCACCATGAAAGAGGGACTTTATCTTGCTAATGTCTGTCACATAATGTCTGGAACATAATCGATTCTTGATAAATATTTGTTCAGTGAATAGTTGAGGACTTTCTGTATTTAGTAAATATTCTCAATAACGCCAAAAGAAAAAAAATTATAGAATATAATGTTTGTGATTCTTTTTGAATAAAAGTTTCATGCTTCATGTAATATGTTTAATAGCCAGTATTCAGGAAAATAATTATTCATTCAAATTTTCCTATAATATGGCCATCATGACATGTGTTGAATAATTTTTCCTTTCTTGTGAACATGGTGACACCAGAATTGCATATCTACTGTGAGAAAACAGATGCCTATAAATCAAGGCTTCTTATTTTTTTGAAGCACAGTCCATAATAATCAATTGACAAGCCTGCTATAAATAATAATGCATGGTTTCTCAAGGAACCTAGCATGTAATTGATTCCCTGGTCTGAAGAAGTTATAGGCCTGTGGATTTTTCTGATATCATGGAATCCTTCAACCGACTTTATTGTCTTGTTTTTAGCTAGCTCTTGAAATAAAGGTTCATGAATCTTTACTGTGCATCCAGCCTCTGTGGAACAGAGAAGTAGTAGGGTGTGACTCTTGGAATATGTGCAGCCTTATCTTTGCATTTCTACTATAAAGCCACCGTGACAAATAATACCCAGTGAGGTAGCCAACTGTGAGCTCCTTTTGTGTCCAAAGCCATCCTCAGGTAGACCCAAATGCTTGAGGCAAGCAATGATGTATCAGCAAAATGATGTATTTTGGGTATATTTTCTCTCTCTCTCTCTCTCTCTCTCTCTCTCTCTCTCTCTCTCTCTCTCTCTCTCTCTCTCACACACACACACACACACACAGTAAATAGGCTATCCCCAAATCACCAAATACTCAGCTAATGCCGCTATGGATCAGAGAGGGATGTTTATGTTCTATGTTCTTGACTGTCCATAGTTTCTATTTTTAAGAAAAGCTGACCCTGTGGCCTAACTACGCTGGCTGCAGTGAACTGGAACGAGGATGGGTAACCAAATGCAAGGCTGACAAGTGATATGTGAAATGATTTGAGATCTCTTCTAACAGAGCTGTTCTATGTAACAAAGTCACCAACAAAATCAGTTAGGTTATCTCTGTTGTAGAATTTAAATACAGGGCATCTGCAGCCTTAGAGAGAGGTAGGGAAAACATGATGGACTATGTGATTTTAATTACATAACTTGGGAAATATAAATCACAGTTGAATCTCCTCTATAATCCTGCAAATATTAAAATTATTCATGAGGATAGAAAATAAAAGCAAATAAAAACTATGAGCATTATCTAGTGCAGAGATCTCCTAATCTCTGACTTAAGACTTTGTGCAACTTTCTCCTGGACAATGACAAACTCATCAGTTGAGAAGAAAAGCAGAGCAGACCGAAATTCAGAAAAAAGGCAGGAAGCACAAGCATGAGGCAGTACCAGCTTTAAGATAGTAGAAACTGTAAGTGAGCAAAAATCAGTAGGTAAAAGCAAGAGAATGGAGAATACCAGTAGTAAAGGCTAAAGAGATTTAAAAAAAAATCAGAGTCACAGTGGTGAGATATCAAGTAACAATACTTCTAATGAAACAAAATCTATCATTAGAATCACAAGAATCACACTGACTTACAAAAACTATTACTGTTTCCTCTAAAGTCTGATAATGTGGTTATCAATGCATTTATTGGTCTTCCTTTAACTAAAAATTTGGTGCACTCAACAATCATTTAGGGTGAGAAGTCAAAGTCTGCTACCACCAGAAAGAGAAAAACATGTATCATATATTAACACATATATATAGAATCTAGAAAAATGGTATAGATGATCTTATTTGCAAAAGGATATAAGAGTTGGACTATAAAGAAAGCTGAGCAACAAAGAATTGATGCTTTTGAACTGTGGTGCTGGAGAAGACTCTTGGGAGTCCCTTGGACAGCAAGGAGATCCAACCAGTCCATCCTAAAGGAGATCAGTCCTGAGTGTTCATTGGAAGGACTGATGTTGAAGCCGAAACTCCAATACTTTGGCCACCTGATGTGAAGAGGTGACTCATTTGAAAAGATCCTGATGCTCAGAAAGATTGAGGGCAGGAGGAGAAGCAGACGAAAGAGGATGACTGTTGGATGGCATCATTGACTCAAAGGACATGAGTTTGTGTAAACTCCGGGAGTTAGTGATGGACAGGGAGGCCTGGCACGCTGCAGTCCATAGGGTCGAAAAGAGTTGGACACGACTGAGTGACTGAACTGAGCTGATTTGCAAAGCAGAAATAGAAACACAGACGTAGAGGATAAGTTTATGGATACCAAGGGAGGAAGGAGAGTGGGATGGGAAGAATTAGGAGATTGGAATTGACACATATACACTATTGATACTTTGTAAAAAATTGGTAACTAGTGAGAAACCGAGAGTCTTTGACTGTGTGGATCACAATAAAATATGGAAAATTCTTAAAGATATGGGTATACTAGATCATCTCACTTGTCTCCTGAGAAATCTGTATGCAGGTCAAGAAGCAACAGTTAGAACCGGACGTGGAACAATGGACTTGTTCCAAATTGGGAAAGGAGTACGTCAAGGCTGTATATTGTCACCCTGGTTATTTAACTTATATGCAGAGTACATCGTGAAAAATGTTGGGCTGGATGAAGCACAAGTTGGAATCAAGATTGCCAGAAGAAATATCAATAACCTCAGATATGCAGATGATACCACCCTAATGGCAGAAAGCAAAGAAGAACTAAAAAGCCTCTTGATGAAGGTGAAAGAGAAGAGTGAAAAAACTGGCTTAAAACTCAACATTCAAAAAACAGGCATCCAGTCCCATCACTTCACAGCAAATAGTTGGGAAACAATGGAAACAGTGACAGACTTTTATTTCTTGGGCTCCAAAATCACTGCAGATGGTAACTGTAGCCATGAAATTAAAAGAAGCTTGCTTCTTGGCAGAAAAGCTAGGACCAACCTAGACAGCATATTAAAAAGCAGGGGCATTACTTTCCTGACAAAGGTCCATATAGTCAAAGCTGTGGTTTTTCCAGTAGTCATGTATGGATGTGAGAGTTGGACAAAAAGAAGGCTGAGCATCAAAGAATTGATGCTTTTGAGCTGCAGTGTTGGAGAAGACTCTTGAGAGTCCCTTGGACTGCAAGGAGATCCAACCAGTCATTTCTAAAGGAAATCAACACTTAATATTCATTGGAAGGACTGATGCTGAAGCTGATACTCCAATACTTTGGCCACCTGATGTGAAGAAAAGACTCATTGAAAAAGACCCTGACGCTGGCTGGGAAAGAGTGAAGGCAGGAGAAGAAGAGGACAGCAGAGTATGAGATGGGTGGATGGCATCACTGGCTCGATGGACATGAATTTGAGCAAGCTCCAGGTGTTGGTGAAGGACAAAGAAGCCTGGCATGTTGCGGCCCATGGGGTTACAGAGTCAGACACACTGAGCAACTAAACAACAACAATGAGAACCAACAACAACGAGTAAAACAACACAGCAAACTACTCAGTGCTCTGTAGTGACCTAAATGAGAAGGAAATCCTAAAAAGAGGGATATATGTACATTATACCTGATTCACTGTGCTGTACAGCAGAAACTAGCACAATATTGTGAAGCAACTATATGCCAATAAAGATCAATTTTAAAAAGGTGAAATCTACTACCTCCAATCCCTGAAAGCTTCTGATCTAGTACTTCAGGGGCATGACCTAGGAATTGTCATTTTATGTATCTGAGGCTGATATTTCAGTGAATCCTCTCTTAAGAAACATTAATCTAAGATATTCTGAAGTGGTGTATATTCCTTGAAACTGGAAAAAAAAATCTGCCTGAAATAGATCCCACATATGACTCGAATTTTGCAAACGTAACACAGAGTTGAAGCATTTAAAATATATTGCTGGGTTAATTTTGTAATTATTTTCACGTTAAATATTATTGCTAAAAATGGCTACATTTCAAGTATTTCAAAATAGGGCCCTTCCCACCTCAGTCTCCATGGACAAATCAGACTTGTCTCCCTCTGTTCCCTGAAAGAATTCTGCTTTAGGCAAAGTCATTGATTCCCAATACAGATCTATTTTTTTCATGTCTGAACACACCCATATTCCCACCTACCCTATCCCCACTCACAGAACAGTGAGGAAGAAACTATAGAATTGGCCTGTACGAAATATAGGATGAGGAGAGTGTTGGATCCCATAAGACTGATTATGGGTTGGCATGGAAACCGGAACTTCCTACCAGAGACAGTCCAACAGACCAACAATCAAGACAGTAATCAAGTCAATTCCACTGATAAATACCAAGTTTTAAGACTGGAAAGATTAAGTCCAAATCCAACACAGAAGCAGAATCAAAGCAGGGTCTTGGGGTAGAAGGTAGAATAGGCAGGAAAAGAGCCTGAGTGAAAAAGGACTGAGAAATTTAGCCAAACAGCACAGACAGCACTGGTGGTTGCAATTAAATTCGTGGGCTGATGAACACATGGTGAATGGATGGTTCAGGCCAGAGTAAAGACCCTTGAATTAATACATTAAACCATCTCCTTACAACTTTCTTAAAATTCTCAGGTCCTTAGGGCATTAAGTTTGCCAAGACAGTCTTTGCTCAGGTAGCGGTACTAATTGTGAGCAGAATTTCTTTGCCATTTGACTGATAAGTATCATTTGATGTCTTGATATCTGCATTTGTAAAATGGGAATTATATTAGCATCTGATCTATAAATTAGTGAGGATTGAAGGAATTAATACATGAAAGTGGATCTTGTATCTGTGCCCGTGCCTTGGCAAACACCTAAAAATTGTTGTTCACTGCTGCTACTATCGCTGTTGTTTAATTGTCTTTGCTATAATTAACTCTTACCTATGTGCAGTCAATTATCTTGACATTTTTCTCCTTTCCACTGGATCTCTTGATACTGACTTCTTGCCAAGACTAGGTCACACGTTGTTGGCTCTTTTCCTCCAGATGCTATATTACAGACTGAAGTCTCTCCAGGAAATTTCCTGGTGCTTGACCTATACTATGATCTGAATCTCTGTGTCGCCACCAAATTCATATGGTAAAATCCTAAAGCCTAATGTGATGGTATGGGAGGTGGGGCCTTTGGGAGGTGATTAGGTCATGAAGGGGTCGCTCTCATGAATGAGATGAGAACCTTATAAAACAGGCTCGAGAGCTTCCTCACCTCCTCCAGCAGGTGAGGATATAATAAGAAGCCTGCAACTAGAGGAGGACCCTCATCCAACCATGCTGGCACCCCAATCTCAGAATTTCCAGCCTCTTGAACTATAAGAAATAAATTTCTGTTGTTATAAGCTATGTGGTAGATGGCATTTTGCTACAACAGCAAAGTCTAAGACAATTCACCACCTACCATTTCCTGAGAATGTTACCTCTCCTACCAGGTAGGAGGTAGCAGGGCATCCCTACTCACATTCCCAGATAATGCAAATTCATTCTCCCTTCCCAGGCATTTCTGAAGTTTACTGAACTACTTCCTTCTTCAGAAAGCCTTACATAACCCAAGGTTCTCCCACTCTCTGGAATGCTTACTATATGTAGTCTGAATAATTAATCTGCCAATTAATCACTTACTGCCTTGTGGAATCTTTTCAACAAGTCTCTCAAATTGTTATTTAAATCATGTATTATTAATTAATTTATCACACATCTGTCTTGTGTACCCAAAAAGATAGTACCCTCCTTAATGATAGCAACTATATCTCAATCATCTTTGTATGCCCCACAGCTAAGCACCATGCTTTGCACAGAGCTCAATAAATATATGTGATCTGATTTGAAATGCTTAAGTTAGAATACCATAAAAGACTTCTGCTCTTGCACACTCTGAGGAAGTCATTAAGATTTAAAGAGGCCATTAAGAACTAATCCCATAACTGAGAAGAGAGTAAATTGCTTACTTTTAGGCACATGTGCTAAGTTTCTAGGCCACTGAGGTTCTATTTAAGCAATTTACTAAAAGTAAATTACTAAATGGATCCAGGTAGCTCAAAAAGGTTACCTGTAACTTCCTCCTAAGAGGAACCTCAGCCAAATCCATCTTCTGCTGATAAGATATGGAGAATTATATCTACGCAAAGTGACCATTTGGACTGAACGTATGTGGCTGAGCAGAGCAGTTGTGTAAACTGCCGGATGGCAGCACACTGATGCCACTCAGTCTCAGCCGACTGGCTATGATTTGAACATCACTCTTCCTTTCTTACCTCATTTTCTAAAAAGCTCAGATGTAACATGGGAGAAAAGGAAAAAGAATTAAATCAATTGCATTCACTGTTAATTGACACCAGAACAGCACTCAGGAGTAAGGATACAAAGAGATTGAAAACATCATACCTGCTTTGTGGAACTGGAATGAGGCAGCAAAGGATGGAACGGTTGGATGGCATCAACCAACTCAATGGACATGAGTTTGAGTAATTTCCGGGAGTTGGTGGTGGACAGGAAAGCCTGGCGTGCTGCAGTCCATGAGGTTGCAAAAAAGGTATGTGACTGAGTGACTGAACAATAACAACAAAATCCTATTTGAGGGTGAAGAACTGGGAAAAGAGTCGAATAGGAAACACAAAAGCATTTATGTACAGCGTGGCATATCCTATGAGTGACACTTGCAAAGTATTTGGGGAAGCAGAGTGAGGAGTCCTGCCAGCTTTAGGGGAGAAATAGGAGTTGCAGGCACCTGAGCCCTGCCTTAGGGGTTATCAGGAGGTCTCCAAGGCAGTCCAGGGGAGAAAAAACTTTTCAGACAGAGAGAGGTGAACAAAGAAATGGCTTGACTAGGAAATGGCAAGAATCATGAAAATGCCGCCTTAGATATACTTTAATCCAAGCTCTGAATTTTGTAGACAGAAAGACGAAAAGGAGGTCAGGGGATGTTAGGTGTTGCTAAGTTGCATCAGACTCTTCTCGATCCCATAAACTGCAGCATGCTAGGTTACACATTTAAATAGCAGAAAACCTAATCTTGAACCTGCATCTGCCTGACCTATGTCAAATTTAATACTTAGTCTACCTTAATAAGCTGCATATTTAATGAAAGTTCAATGCAAAAGGAAGAATTGGTGGGGACTTCCCAGGTGGCCCAGTGGTTAGCAAATTCAAGCTATCATTGCAGGAGGCCCAGATTTGATCCCTGGTTGGACAACTAGATCCCTTATGCAGCAACTAAGAGCCTGAATGCCTTAACTAAAGAACCTGCATGCCACCACAAAGACTCGGCGCAGCCAAATCAACAAAATGAAAAACAAAAAGGAGGACTGGTAAATGGATTAATCAGTTGGCCATTCCCCACCAACTGTGTCCATTCATTCATTCACTCACTTACTCATTGAATACTTCGTGACATCAGCTAGACGCCAGATCCTCTACTAGGAGACAGGAGGCTAGCACTGTGATAGTGACCGGGACAGGCACAAACTAGCATCTCTCGGAAGTAACACACCCATAGAGGATTTATACAAGTAACAAACGGGCAGTTAGAACTGGGTTAGGCGTCATGGCAGGTAGGTAGAGTGTGCTATGAGAGAACAAAGCACTCAGGCTAAAACCAGAAGGTTGAGGAGTAGGCAAGGTGCTCCTGGCAGAGGTAACAGCGTGTGTCAAGGCCCGAAGATGAACAAATACTCGAACATAAGGGAGCACAGTGCACTTAAGGAGAACTTGTACTTTTTTTTTTAACTTTTAAAAATGTAGATCATTTTAAAGTCTTTACTGAATTTGTTACCATATTGCATCTGTCTATGTTCTGGTTTTTTGGCCACAAGGCATGTGGGATCTTAGTCCGCCACCAGGGACCAGGGATTGAATTCAACCTGTCTCAATGGAAGGCGAAGTCTTAACCGGTGGCCCACCAGGGAAGTCTGCTGTACTCTAAAGGACATGTGAAGTATGGAAGTCTGATTGGCTTCCTTTCTCCCTGCACTGCCCCACAACCAACTCTCATTTATCCTTCAAGTTGCCAATAACTTGTTAATGCTTCCCTTCCCTGACACCCTTAAACTCTGGCCCCCTTAGTGCCAGGGGCTTCTCTTCATTGTAGACTTCAGTTGCTGGTTTATTACCTGGTTTTCCCACCCAACCATAAGTTCTTTGAAGGCAGGTACCGTATCCTGGCTCATTGCAGCTGCTCCCATACCTCACACGGTCTTGCATGAAAGCATATGGAGTTAAGGCATACACATTGTGATAGACAGGAAAGTGCTCCCCAAAGAGATCCTAGTCCATCCCTGGAAGCTTTACATGTTACCTTATAGGGAAAATCTTGGCAGATGTGAATAAGTAACAATCCAGAAGGGATTATTCTGGGTTATCCAGATGACAGAGAATGAGATGGTTGGATGGCATCACCAACACAATGGACTTGAGTTTGAGCAAGCTGCTGGCAATGGTGAAGGACAGGGAACCCTGGCATGCTGCAGTCCATGGGTTTCCAAAGAGTTGGCTGAACAACAACAACAATCCAGGTGAGCCCTAACTGCAATGAAGGGTCCTTCTGAGAGAGAGACAAAGGGAGTTTTGTTGCAGAAGAAGAGGAGGAAACCATGTGATCACAGAGGCAGAGACTGCAGTGATGCAGCCACAAGCCAAGGAATCCCAGGGCCCACCAGAAGCTGGAAGAGGCCAGGAATGGGTTTTCCCCTAGAGATTTTGAGGGCAGCACAGCCTTACTGGCACCTTGATTCCTGCCAACTGATAAAGATTTGGAACTTCCGGGCTCCAAAACTGTGAGAGAATACATTTCTGTTGTTTAAGCCCCTGGGTTTGCTGTAATTTGTTAAAGCAGTCACATATGCCAATACAAACACTGATACACATCTTTCCCCATAAAGACTGTTTAGATTTTCCTTCTGGCAATGAATTCCTTTGGACAGATTTCTAGAAATGAAATTCTGGGTCAAAATATATGACCATTTTTTTAGGCTCATTGAAGATCACTAAACTAAACAACTTATATAAACACCAATGCTGGAAGAGAATGTCTATTCGCCATAGCCCCTCTGTCACTATTTTCCTTCATTCTCATGTATGCTGTATATTGATTTGCAGAAAGAGCATGCCAATCTTTTAATTTCTATTTATTTGGTTGCTAATGAAGACAAACATTTTGCCATATCTGTTTGTCATTTTTATGTTTTGGTGAATGAAGTTAGTGTTCTAGAGAGATTTGTATATATCATTCCTTTAGTAAAGATATTAAACTTTGTCTCTTAAATTAGATAAAAAATACTTTATTTTACTCTATTGTTTGCAAGCATATTTAGGAATTTGCTTTTAAAAGGCTGTGCACTTCTAGCTACACGAATAAGATTTTCCTTGGTGATTTCTTCTTTTATTTCTAAGCTTATGTAAGTCCTCCCCCTTCTAGAAACCCAGTAACAAGTAAATTCTATTTTATTTTAGATTGTCCATGAATTGACTTTATATTTAACACTTCTGCCTGAAATTTACTGTTGCGTATGGTGCACAGTAACTAAATTGATTGTTTCTTCACAATATAGCAATGCCAATTGTCCCATCATTTATTGACTAATCATTTTGTTCTCTACTTCTTTGTAGTGCCTCTTCTGTTATGCATTAAATGCTTATATATATAAAGTGGCATCTGTTTCTGGTTTACAAGCTATGTTTCTCTGATCTGACTGTCTTATTATTGTATCGGTATCATACATTGTTAAATACTGCATTTTGAAATTTGTTCTCAAACATGCTAGGTCTCACCTTATTCATAGTGTTTATACTTGTTTTCAAAGTATTTCTCTGCATTTTTAATCTTGCACTAACTTTTCAAAGAGCATTCTAAAATAATTTTATATTCCTTCGAAACAGATTTAATCTCTAGCTTTCTCCACAACAAAAAATAGTCACAGACCCATAATAAGTGCTTAAAAAATACTAGGTGTTATTATTACTGCCAAACAACAACTGTCATAAACATTCACTTTTGCCTATTTGGTTTCTGAGCTATGTCAAGTAGTTTTTCACCGTGTCAGTTAAAAAACAACCAAGTCTAAAAATTATAGCCAATCTTCTTTTAGTGAATGAAACTGTTGCTAGCATCCCTCACACACACACACACACACACACACACACACACACACACACTCATACACACATATACATACTTGCTAAGTGGTATCTGTTTTAAAAGACTTTAAAACATATGGTTAAGAGAGCAGTTCTTCTCACAGTAAGCTGAGCAGACTCAGAACCTTTTACAGGACTCTTACTCTTTCCAAAATTGCTGAACTGTGCTTGCCCTGTGAGCCCCGAAACCACATGCAAAAAAGTAAAGGTGAAAGTCACACAGTCGTGTCCGACTCTGCAATCCCATGGACTGTAGCCCACCAGGCTCCTCTGTCCATAGACTTCTCCAGGCAAGAGTACTGGAGTGGGTTGCTATTTCCTTCTCCAGGGGATCTTCCTGACCCAGGGATCAAACTCAGGTCTCCTGCATTGAAGGTGGATTCTTTACCATCTGAGCTACTAGGGGAGCCCCACATGTGCTCCTTATGAAAAATTAGGTCAATGGTAAAGCTTGACTAGCATGAGAAACCACTCACTTCTCCATATTACTCAACATCTTGCAATAACTTTAAAACTTTAAGGGCATGCTATCTCTTATTAGAGATAGCTGATCTAGACTCCTCATCATCTCTTGCCATTCAAGAGCAAAGCTAATCCTTAGCGCTCACCTGTTTGTGCAGTTAAATGTTAGTCCTTCTACATTTGTTTTTGTTTCCTATGAGCTAAGTGCTGGAATACAAAAATTAATTAGCAAGAGAAGTAGACAAGTAAACAAAGACAATGATACCCTGAGATAAGAGCTCACTTCCTTCAAATGGAGTCAGCAGATGTTTTTATCTTGAGAATAAGACAAGGTGGAAACCACAAGGATCCCTCTCCTAACCATATTTAGTTGTCTTTGAAATAATTACTGCCACATCCCATGATGACTACATGTGTGCTTGTTCAGTCGCTTCAGGCATTTCTGACTCTTTGCGACCCCATGGACTATAGCCCGCCAGGCTCCTCTATCCATGGAATTCTCCAGGCAAGAATAGTGCAGTAGTTAACCATTTTCAGCATAATAGGCTGCAAATTATGATGATGGACTACAGTTAAGATATTTAAATTGGGCCTCAAAGAATAACTAGGAATTTTTTAATTTGATCTTAAACGTGGAAAAGGATGGAGGCATTTCAGAAAAGTGGAAAATGAGAATAGAAAGAACATGGAATATTCTGGGAAAAGAAACTACTGCTGCTGCTGCTGCTAAGTCACTTCAGTTGGGTCCAACTCTGTGCGACCCCATAGACTACAGGACAGCAAACGTGTAGAATGTCAGTCATACACACATATGGAAAAGATACAATAACCGAACCCGGAGTCAAGTCTTAAAAAGTAAGTTGGAGCTAGGGATTATAAAAATCCTGAAATGAAAATTTGGTCTTCATACTGTTGTCAATAGAAGTCATATTAGGCTCTAAAGTAAGACAAGACGTCAACCCAGTCCTTCCGGCCTTCACTGTCCCCATTTTACTCAACTATGACTGTCAAGGACACCAGCAGTTTCCATGTGGCAGATAAGAGTTTTTAAAATGTTTTTAAAAAGAGAAAGATGGTGGACCTATGGAAGGTTGATTAGAGAGGATTAAGACTTGTGGCAGCAGTACCAGTTGGAAGATTTTTACCACAAGGAAAGCAAGAAATGCTGAAGGTCTGAAAGAAGGAACTGGCCATGGCTTACTGATTGTAGAATTATTTATAACATGTAAAACATAGACAACTCAGTGACTTGTAAAGGAATAAAGAAAAGAAGGACCGGGAGGAAGGAAAGGAGGAGAGAGAGGGAGGGAGGCAGAGGCAAGGAGAGAGAAAAGGTGCCAAAGGAGGAGAGAGAGACTATACAGGCAACCAGAAACTAAGGGTTTGGTTTTCAGGAAAACATCACAGAAAATTACATAAGGGGAGTAGCTTTAGTTTTTATATTAACACGGAAGAACTTCTCGAGCAGACATTTGGGATTTGCCTTATGACACCAACATTCACACAACAGAGAGAATTCAGGCTGATAATTAAGGCTGGCAATCAGGGTTTTTCAGCTCTTGTGAATTTAACAGCACTTAATTTGCAAACGCTTGTGCCAGAAAGACTGCATCTTCACAGAAATCAAAAACATGAAAACATGACTAATAAACAAGCACCAATATTTGATTAAATATCTGCAGAATAATGAAAACCTCAAGAAACATTCCAATCATTCTGTCTATCCTCAGAAAACAGTCAGGAAAAGGCAGACTAGAATGCTTTGCAGAATGCTTTAAAGGTTACTTGGAAATGGTGGTTGTGCCAAATCTCACCTTCTCTCCCAAATTCTCAAAGAAGCAAGTATCCTTCTTTCCTGGTCTGGGCTGACCTCTCCACCTGGGTTCCTGAATCCATGTCTTCCCATCTCCTCTGGTGGCTAACTGTGAAGGTATTTCCTCTTTCTCCCGTATTTCAACATTTCGTTCCTTCCTATGCTCCTTCCAGAAGGCTAAATCAGCTCAAGTTCCTGTTTGAAAACACTCCATGGCTTTTAATTCCCCACCAATAATCCTCTATCCCCTCTTAGCAAGCTTTGCCAAATAATAGTTCTTCTTCTCTTATTGATCCTTCAGGGAACTGTAGTTAAGACTGCGCCCTTCCTACCCTCCATGACTCTGCGCGGGCATAGGTCATCTTTGACATCCTAACACTCTGATCTCTTTTTACTGCAAGTCTTGACCTCTGTGCATCACTTGACATCTTCCTATCACTTGACATCCTCCTGCATGGAATAACTCTTCCTTTGGTCAACTGGAAATAGCTCTCTTGAGTTGCATGCTACTAATCTTACTACCCCTCTTGGTTTATATGACAGCTCTGTTTCCTCTCCAGTCTGCTAATGGTAGTAATTGCCAGAGATGACTTCTCTGTGGTTTTCAAAAATTAACTTCCTTCCTAGTGATCTTATCAATTCCTGGAGCTACAACAGCTTGATAC
The DNA here is from genome assembly GCA_006408675.1 of Madoqua kirkii. Lineage (NCBI taxonomy): Eukaryota > Metazoa > Chordata > Mammalia > Artiodactyla > Bovidae > Madoqua > Madoqua kirkii. The sequence goes on along the minus strand of SJYC01116892.1, from coordinate 37,406 downwards.
ATACACACTCAGTTCAGTTCAGTTCAGTCACTCAGTCATGTCTGACTCTTTGTGACCCCATGAATCGCAGCATGCCAGGCCTCCCTGTCCATCATCAGCTCCCGGAGTTCACTCAGACTCATGTCCATTGAGTCAGTGATGCCATCCAGCCATCTCATCCTTTGTCATCCCCTTCTCCTCCTGCCCCCAATCCCTCCCAGCATCAGAGTCTTTTCCAAAGAGTCAACTCTTCGCATGAGGTGGCCAAAGTACTGGAGTTTCAGCTTCAGCATCATTCCTTCCAAAGAAATCCCAGGGCTGATGGACCCATGCCTTTATATCAGACCTCTCTACTGTGGTCCAGAAAAACCTATTTTACTACCTAGATTACTCACAGACATCTCAAAATCATCTCTAATCTATAGTCTATGTTTGGTCCTCTTCTGGGCTTTTCCCCAGGTTAGTGAATAGCTGGTGCTTTATCTGGTCATTCACACCAGGAAACCAGGAGTCAGTTTATACGCCCCCTTGTCCTTTATTCCAGCCCACAGCCAAGTCCTGTTGATTCTATATTTTTAAAATCATTTTTCCAATCTGTCTCCTTCTTTCCATCCTTGTGGATACTGCCTTCTTCAGTCCTATAAGAACAGTACTCTAAGATTTTATCTGTCTCCAATCCAACATCTTGTTTATTCATCTACCATGTTATGGTCAGAAAGTTTTTTCTCAAAGTGCAGTTTCTCTCAGCCCTACTTCTTTATACTTCTGTGTCTACTCACCTACATGCCTTGGCCTAAAGTGTCTCAGCCCTTTACCCACAGAGCATTTGCTCATTTTTCAGGCATGTTCTGAAGATAACCTTTTCCAGGGGGATTTCTAGCAACCCCATAAAAACTGATGACTCATCCTTATGCCCCCATCATATTCTATGCAGACATCTGCCTTGCCACTCCAAACACTTTATTGAACCGTAAAATGATTCTACAGGATTCTAAGTTTCCCTAACTTTACTTTAAGTTCTTTGATGTCAGGACCAGAACTTATTCATCTTTCTGCCCCCAGCACAAACACACTGACAGCAACAGGATAAGCTTGCTGAATGAGTGAATAGCCTTTACATTGTCAGGAGAATAAAACTCTCTCCAAAGACAGCCCTTCTTGTCTAAAAATGGCAATAATACAGCACATTAAAAATTCACTACATCAACACCCATCCCTACTCAAAATTCAGTTCTGCCTTTAAACTATAATCCTAACTATAACCATAATGAAATATTAAATTTTCATTAATAATATTTTCCAAGGCAGATGGAAAGCATGGGTTTTTGATGATTGCCTGGAGATTTGCTGAACAATTCAGGAAGGCCCTTCTATTAACTTCAGCCCTCTGCTGCTGCCCCATGTAAAAATAGCATGCCGACCTCTGAGTGCTCCTTCTGACCTCTGAGTGCTCCCTCCAGCCTCTGAGTTCTCCCTCCAGCTACAATTACAAACCCGTGGACCCTGAGTCACCAAAGCACTGCTGGTGCATAAGAGTGCAGGCAGCAAAGAGCAGGGGCAACATGATTTCACATGGGCACTTTCTGCTTTTCAAGGCGTCCCTGGTATGGGATCAAGTTTAGGCTAGGATTCTACAGAAATGTTACCCAACACTCATGACCTTGCCTCACTCAGCTTTTTCTTCCTCTCTCAGTCTAGTCTGAGGATCTCACCCATTTCTTGCCCTGACTTTTAATTCATTTCAGAGTAATTCCAGGAGGACATGCACCACATCCTATAAACAAAGAGAGAGCACAGCTAAGTAAGGAAGAATTCACTGAAATTTGCCAAGAATAACCAAACCAGAGCCAGAAATGGGGGTCTCCCATTGCAGACATCAGAGACCGAGATTAGCAAGGAGCTACTTGCAGTGGGGATCATTTTTCAAAGAATAGAAATATCAAATCACAGTGCGGTGCACCAGGAACTAACATAGTGTAGGCCAATTACCCTTCAACAAACAAGCAAACAAACTCATAGAAAAAGAGATCAGGATCATGGGTATCAGAAGCAGGGGATATGGGAATTAGATGAAGTTGCTCAAAAGTACATATAAATTTAGTTACTGGGTGAATAAGTATTAGGGATATAAAGTACAAATGATTAATATAATTAACACTGCTGTGTGTTATACATAAAAGTTAAGAGAGTAAACCCTGAGTTCTCATCATAAGGAAAAATTCTTTTGCTTTCCTTTCATATCTACATGAGATGATGGATATTCACCAAACATACTGTAATAATCATTTCATGATGCATGTAATTCAAATCTTATCTTTGTACACCTCAAACTCACACGATGCTGTATGTCAGTCATATCTCATTAAAACTGGAAGAAAAAAAAGGAGCTACTGGCAGATGCAGCTCACTGTCAGCTACATTTCCTTGAGAAATAAAATATTATATGATCCGAGGAGAAATTTGTTTCAAAAGTAGAAAAAGGGAGAATAGATCTATCAGAACCAGGCAGAATATTCTAGGAACTGGTGAAACCCCCAAGAACAGATAAGTGTGGAGTTATCACAAAAGCTCTATTGTCAGACTCCCAAGCCTTTGCTTATGGAGCGAGCACCTGGAAACTGCAAGGGTGTTGGTGAAAATCAAAGCCAAGGTATCAAACAGTTTGCTCAGCGTCTGGCACATACTAGGTGGTTACTGTTCATACTCCTATTATTATCTCACCCCCGACCCCACTAGATCATCAGCCACTCTTTTCCTCAGGGATTTATCTTAACTGGTTCAACCGTTCACCACCTGAAGAAATGTTTCATGTTTCAAACCCTAAAACTTCATCACGTTCACTTTTCTTACAAATTTTTTAAAGACATTAGTACATTACTGTCACTACTTTTTCCTTGTAATTCCACTGTGAATTTTGCTCTGTGCAGAGAATTATCTGATATACTCAGTCATTCTTCAGTATATTTAAATAATGCCATTGTGAGTTTAAAATATGGTCCTCATTCTTTGGTGACTTCATTTTGTTTTGTTTTAATGATAAGCTCCTGGACTGTTTCTGGATACACTTTCTTGGTGTCAATGGGCCTCTCTTCCTCCACTTTGACATTTAACCCTTAAAATTCCAACCCTGATCCTCTTCACACTCTGAAGAAGTGAGCTATAACATCTTGTCAGAAGCTTAGCAGGATTTTAAAATACTTTTAAATGGCTAAATATGCCAGTGTAGTAGTATGCTTTGATTCCTATGCTATGCTAAGTCACTTCAGTCATGTCCGACTCTGTGCAACCCCATAGACGGCAGCCCACCAGGCTCCTCCGTCCCTGGGATTCTCCAGGCAAGAACACTGGAGTGGGTTGCCATTTCCTTCTCTAATGCATGAAAGTGAAAAGTGAAAGTGAAGTTGCTCAGTCGTGTCAGACTCTTATACACATACACTAAAAATCACACATAAAACGTGTCTTATTAGTATGTTTGATAAAATGAAGAGATGAATTTACACGATGAATAATCTTACTAAAAATAAATTGTCCTATCATAAGAACAACATTAAGAACCAAACCGACATTAAGAACCAAAACAGCCTTTAAATTTTTGTTAGACTAACACAAAAACACATATACATATTTTGAAAAAGATTAGAAGGCATCAAGACAAACTTTGTTCAGCTTTCTTATGTTTGTATTTTTAATTTTGCATAATTGATTCTACAAAGAAATAAAAAGATCAGTAATGTTAAAATACACTCTGTGTCATATACGTTGTCACTTGATAATACACAGTTATAAATTCAGCAACATGGAATCCTTCAGATGAGTAACTGTATTAATATTTTACCAAACTGATAGTCCTTTTTTTAAAAAAAAATTAATTATGCTATTTGGCAATTTTGAAGACTGAAATCTGAACTCCTGAAAGAGTGTTCATTTTTTGTTGTTTGTTTTGTCTGTCTCAACTTTTGCTGTCATCCCATATGACATGTACATGAGTGAGGGTAGAGTTTCTATCCGCCTGGACCACAGGTACAGGAAATAACACATTACCCAAGGAACCAGGACTCAGGTCAAGTGCCTAAAGAATAATTCTTTTATTGCTAAAGCATACTGTTGATAGCAAATAGTTATACTCCTTCTTAAAAAGAAAAGAGCTAGGAAGAATTTGGAGTCCATAAATGGACACTTTTTTCAGGTTGTTCCAAACTTATAACTTTGGGTCCAAACTTCCTAACATTGTGTCAATGAAGTCATGATTTCAAATGTCGAAAAAACTAACCAAAATGATTTGTCTATTGAACATGGGGAAAAGAGAACAACAATGATACAGACTTAAAAGATTATACTTATTTTACAGATTTAAAAATACCTTTGCAATTGCTAGTGACATTTGTTTCCAGAGAGCAACCCAATTTATGATTTCGGCACGCTTGGTTGGACTGGCTTTTATTACTGTTTCTCAGCAGTCCGCAGTTACCCTTCATGGTATGAAATGGTTTTGCAGTGTTCTTAATGGGCTGCTTCGGCAGCCTTCACTTGCATTCACTTCCTTCAACTTTTATAGACATAGAGTTCTTACCACACAGCTCTCATATCTTTCAAAAACCATTAAGAGCTCTACTTTTTAAGAAATAATTTTTCTACTGTTAAAACCATGAAACTTGAACCAATTTTGCCACTTAACCAGCTTTGTAAATATGAACAAATCTTGGTCCAGTCTGAATTTCAGTTTCTTCATCCATGAAATGGGAATTGTAAAGACATCTCCCTTACTTATCCAACTTCTACCAAGTTGTTGGATTTTAGAGCATTATTTAACCTTGCTGTGTTTCCATTTCCTCTTTTACAGAAAACTAAAGGTAGTATTATAATATTACCTATCTCATAAAGCTGTTTAAGGATTAAATGAGATACTACATGCCAAATATATGAAATAGATATATGGTAATTGTTTTTTAAAATGTCAGCTCTTGCCATTATTGAAGAGATAAAATAAATTAGTGCATGTAGCATAACAGAGTTGAAAGAGAAAGGGATTCAGAGTTCAACATCATGCCTTCCTATCTCTTGGCTGTGATATCTGACATAAGTGACCCCACCCTTCTGAGCTTTAGTTACCTTAATTGCAAAATTTAAAATTATAAATATAAACAATAGCAGGCATAAAGAGCAGCATGAGTACTTAAGAAAATACGGTTATCATGAGTAATTATGAAAAACTAACTTGCAAAAACAAATTGTTACTCAAATAGTACTTATAAGAGAATAGCATTCAGAGATGTGTGAAGAGCCTATCTCAAGCCTTAGCAGGAAGAGTAATAAGAAAGCATATCCCAAGGAAACAGGAAAAAAAAAATGAAATGGAACAAAATTCTTATCATCACAAAATAACGACTATGCCAGCAAAATTTACAAAATGAAAAGAATTTTCACTGGTCTCATACGCACAACCTTCTGCTTGGTAGGTTTGCCAAACAGCAACTGGTAAGTTATATATATATTTCTTTCTAAGAAAATCAGACTTAGTGAATGAGTGACTCTCACTGTAATCCTAACAAACATATTTACTATCCAAAGCTAAAAAGGGAAATATGTATGTAACATAATGCAATTGAAAAAAAGTCAGGGCGGTACTTTCTTTTGGCCTGGTCTGACACTCTAGGCTACAGTGAAGGTTATATAGTGATATATCTAGTCCTATTTGCTGTGCTAAAGGTGATAGAAGTAGGATTTCACTTTAGAAATGACACATCTCTCTGTCCGTGATGACATTTATCATGACATAGGAAAATTGCTCATAATCATTTCCATTGTTGCTATTATTATTCAAACATCCAGTGTTCATTGCCACAAGATAGCTTCCTAAAGTTATTTTTACATTTTAGAAACAAGAAGTAGGGAAAATACAAAAAATACACATCTTCAGTGAAAAGAAGCATAGAGGATGCATTTGTTCTATAACATGTGATATACATCTTGTTTAACATATTATATGTACTATAAGGAAAAACGAGGCAAAGTGTTATAATTATTAGACAAATATATTCAATATATATGGCTAGAACGTCAATGACCACAGCTATTGTGCTCCTCTCCCGCCCCCATTCTCTAACAATTAAAGACCATGTTATAGCTATCTGCTGGGCTAATTCTGTTCCTGATTCTAAACCCAATCTTCATTCTTATATATCAGGACAATAAAATTCTCTAGTATTAAGTCAAACTGAACATGGGGTGGGTGTTCCTCTTGGCTCCCAACTCAGGCTTCCACAACATTCTTCCTTTCTTCTCCATTTCATTTTCTTCTAACTTTGATTCTCATTTGGTGGCTCAGACGGTAAAGAGTTTGACTGCAAGAAAGAAGACCTTGTTCAGTCTCTTAGTGTGTGGATCACAATGAACTGTGGGAAATTCTGGAAGAGATGGGAATACCAGACCACCTGACCTGCTTCTTGAGAAACCTGTATGCAGATCAGGAAGCAACAGTTAGAACTGGACATGGAACAACAGACTGGTTCCAAATAGGAAAAGGAGTACATCAAGGCTGTGTATTGTCACCTTGCTTATTTAACTTATATGCAGAGTACATCATGAGAAACGCTGGGCTGGAAGAAGCACAAGCTGGAATCAAGATTGCTGGGAGAAATATCGATAACCTCACATATGCAGATGACACCCCGCTTATGGCAGAAAGTGAAGAGGAACTAAAAAGCCTTTTGATGAAAGTGAAAGAAGAGAGTGAAAAAGTTAGCTTAAAGCTCAACATTCAGAAAACTAAGATCATGGCATCTGGTCCCATCACTTCATGGCAAATAGATGGGGAAACAGTGGAAACAGTGTCAGACTTTAATTTTGGGGTCTCCAAAAATCACTGCAGGTGGTGATTGCAGCCATAAAATTAAAAGATGCTTACTCCTTGGAAGGAAAGTTATGACCAACCTAGATAGCACATTCAAAAGCAGAGACATTACTTTGCCAACAAAGGTCTGTATAGTCAAGGCTATGGTTTTTCCATTAGTCATGTATGGATGTGAGAGTGAAGAAAGCTGAGTGCTGAAGAACTGATGCTTTTGAACTATGATGTTGGAGAAAACTCTTGAGAGTCCCTTGGACTGCAAGGAGATCCAACCAGTCCATTCTGAAGATCAGCCCTGGGTGTTCTTTGGAAGGAATGATGCTGAAGCTGAAACTCCAGTACTTTGGCCACTTCATACGAAGAGTTGACTCATTGGAAAGGAGTCTGATGCTGGGAGGGATTGGGGTAGGAAGCGAAGGGGATGACAGAGGATGAGATGGCTGGATGGCATCACCGACTCAATGGACGTGAGTTTGAGTGAACTCTGGGAGTTGGTGATGGACAGGGAGGCCTGGCGTGCTGCGATTCATGGGGTTGCAAAGAGTCAGACACGACTGAGCGACTGAACTGAACTGAACTGATGTTCAGTCCCTGGGTTGAGAAAATCCCCTGGAGAAGGAAATGTCTGTTCACTCTAGTATTCTTCTCTTGAGAATTCTAAGGACAGAGGAATCTTGTAGGCTACAGTCCATGGGGTCACAAGAGTTGGACAGGACTGGGTGACTAACACTTTCACTTTCTTCAGGCTATACCACTGTGATGGTTAATTTAGTAAATATGGTTAATCCATGATGGTCAGTTTGTTTAATCTAGACTATACAACTGTGATGTGTCAACGTGGCTATGCTTTGGGACCCAAATAGTTGTTCAACCATTCTAAATGTTGCTTGAGGTAAGACTAATATTAATATTATTAGATGACACCACCCTTACGGAGGAAAGTGAAGAGGAACTAAAAAGCCTCCTGATGAAAGTGAAAGAGGAGAGTGAAAAAGTTGACTTAAAGCTCAACATTCAGAAAACTAAGATCATGGCATCTGGTCCCATCACTTCATGGCAAATAGAAGGGGAAATCGTGGAAACAGTGTCAGACTCTAATTTTGGGGGCTCCAAAATCACTGCAGATGGTGATTGCAGCCATGAAATTAAAAGATGCTTACTGCTTGGAAGGAAACTTATGACCAATCTAGATAGCATATTCAAAAGCAGAGACATTACTTTGCCAAGAAAGGTCCGTATAGTCAAGGCTCTGGGTTTTCCAGGCGTAATGTATGGATGTGAGAGTTGGACTGTGAAGAAGGCTGAGTGCTGAATAATTGATGCTTTTGAACTGTGGTATTGGAGAAGACTCTTGAGAATCCCTTGGACTGCAAGGAGATCCAACCAGTCCGTTCTAAAGGAGATCAGTCCTGGGTGTTCTTTGGAAGGAATGATGCTAAAGCTGAAACTCCAGTACCTTGGCCACCTCATGTAAAGAGGAGTCATTGGAAAGGACTCTGATGCTGGGAGGGATTGGGGGCAGGAGGAGAAGGAGATGACAGAGGATGAGATGGCTGGATGGCATCATCGATTCGATGGACGTGAGTTTGACTGAACTCTGGGAGATGGTGATGGACAGGGAGGCCTGGCGTGCTGCGATTCATGGGGTTGCAAAGAGTCAGACACGACTGAGCGACTGAGCTGAACTGAATATTAATATTTAAGGCAGTAGAATTTGAGTAAAGCAGATTACCCTCCATAATGTGGGTAGCTCTCTACCAATCAGTTGAAGGTCTTAAGAGCACTGATATAGTTTTCCCAGGAAGAAGGAATTCTGCCTCTGGAGTACCTTTGGAACTCAAGGGGCTTTCTCAACTCTTCCTGGGTCTCCAGCCTGCCCTGCAGATCTCAGACTTTCAAACATGTCAGGCCCACAGTCACATAAGCATTAGCCAATTCCTTAAAATATAATCTCTCTCTGCCAACCTCTCTCTCTCTTCCTATTGGAAAATTCTCATAAATATTATCTGTTGCCATGGAGAACTTGTGCCCACCTTGGGGTGCCTGATTAGATCACATTTAATTTTGTTTAAGACCAACCACTTCAGATATCCATTTCCATGTATCCCAATAATGTATTTCTTTCAACAGACAGCCTTTCCCACTCCCTAGTCACAAGATGAGTTAGAAACTCACCCCACCACTCCACTGAATCTAATCCTTTCAAGGTCACTGAAGTCCTCCATGTTGTAAATCTAATGTTCAAGACTCAGACCTCATTTTAATTGACTTAGCTAGCGCTTTTGTCACAGTTAATTGTTCTCTCTAACTTGAAACACTTCCTCTTGGTTTCCAGGATACGAGCATTCTCCTGGTTTTCTTGAGAAGGCCCCTCTTTCTCATTTTCTTTTGCTGATTCCTCGTCTTCTCTAAAATGAGAAGGATCCTAGGCCAAGGATCCCTCTCTTCCTTATCTATCCTCACTCCCTTGGTGATGTCGCTCAGTCTCCTGACCCACAAGTTTACAACTCCATCCCTTTCACTCGGCCTCCTATATCCACATGGCTCACTCTCTTACCTCATTTCCCTACCTTCTCTGTAGGGCTTTCATTATATAAAACCGAACATTCCCCTCCCCACCCTTCCCTGACTCCTACAGTCCTTATCCCACCCTTCTTTCCTACTTTATTATATTAATTCCATCTATCATGATCTCACATACTACATTTACTTATCTGTTTTGTTGTGTGTCCTCCTCCACTAAAATCTACATTCCATAAGAACAGGGATGAGGTCCTCTTTGTCGATTGTTTTATGTCCAGAACTTAAAGTATTTGACACGTTGCAAGTGCTCAGTATGTTTGTTGACCATCTTGTTTAGTTTTGCTTCCCATCCTCCCCAAAACTAAGGATTTCTGTTCAGTCTTCCTACAAATTAGGATTTTCAAAATCTCTTGATAGACTTCTTTGATTCTGATGCTCCTGCCACCTCTGCTACTTAGTGGCCTGCCATCTGGAGTGTATCAATTATGTATACCTTTTATGCATGACTGGGCTCTTCTGATCATTTTGTTAATGGTACTCATTTCTGTCCTGAGGTCAGAGAGTTACTGGCTTGTTCAAGGAACACCAAAGAGGCCAGTGGAGCAGGCTGGAGCAGACTGAGCCAGGAAGACAGTGGAAGGAGATGATGTCAATGTGGTAACCAAGGGGGTAGATGAAGATCAAGCAGCAAATTGCATAACGCAAAAGGACTTTAGCTTTTTCTTAGGAAGTCCTTGGACATTTTGGATGTAGCTGTAACATGTACAACAGGTTTTTAAAATTTTGCTCTGGCTGCTGGTTGAAAATAAATCACTGTTCAAATTCATTTAATTTTTCTGTACCTCATTTACAAAACCAGTAAGTTAGATCATTTTAGGTTGCATCAACTTTTAAGAAATCATAAACATATGAGTAAAAAAGGATTTTGTTAAATCCCTAGTTGAATTAAACATTTTGTGCTTGACAACAAACAATAAATCAACTGTTTAACTGGACACTGTTTTTTAATAAATACTTGGCAACAATTAATTCATGATGATCTAGGCTGCTTCTCAAAGTGCCCTTCCCATCCTTAGACTCTGCTATTTGCCAGGGCCTTACAGATATTTTCACATGTCCCCACTGAAACTTGGCTCAAAGAGCTTCTGAAAGGAAAAATGGCAGCGATTCAGCAGATGCAAAATTTACTGTGACTCAAATTTGGATGAAATTAATCAAGTCTTAGCATGAGAAGTTGAAAGTACAATGTTTTGAGATGTATTGTTTTCCTAATAACACTTTCAAAAAAATCCAAATGCTATCAGCCTAACCAGACCAAGCTATCAAATTTTGAGATACTGAAGATTTCTCTGAATTTGACTCATAGTGTGAGAACAGGCTATGTCACGGTTCTCCAGAGAAACAGAACCAGTAGGATGACAGACAGATTGCTGGTATTGTTCAGTTGCTCAGTCATGTCTGACTCTCTGCAATGGACTGCAGCACACCAGGCCTCCTTGTCCTTCACTATCTCCCAGAGTTTGCTCCAATTCATGTCCATCAGGTTGATGATGCCATCCAACCATCACATCCTCTGTCAACCCCTTCTCCTGCCTTCCATCCTTCCCAACATCAGGGTCTTTTCTAACGAGTTGGTTCTTCACATCAGGTAGCCAAATTACTGGAGCTTCAGCTTCAGCATCAGTTCTTCCAATGAATATTCAAGGCTGATTTCCTTTAGGATTGACTGGTTTGATCTCCTTGCTATCCAAGAGACTTCAAAGAGTCTTCTCCAGCACCACAGTTTGAAAGCATCACTGATAGATAGATAGATAGATACATAAATATTTTAAAGAATTGTCTCAGGTGATTGTGGGGGCCTGATACATTCAAAATTTGTAGAGTTGGCCTGTGGGCTGGAAATTGAGGCAAGAGTTGATGTTACAGTCAAAATTCCACAGGGTAGCAGGATTAAAGCTTGGGCAGAATTTCTATGTGGCAGTCTTTTTTTTTAATATAAATTTATTTATTTAATTGGAGGTTAATTACTTTACAATATTGTATTGGTTTTGCCGTACATCAACATGTATCTGCCACAGGTATACATGTGTTCCCCATCCTGAATCCCCCTCCCTCCTCCCTCCCCGTACCATCCCTCTGGGTCGTCTCAGTGCACCAGCCCCAAGCATCCAGTATCATGCCTTGAACCTGGGCTGGTATACTGCAGTCTTAAGGAAAATTCATTCTTCAGGAAACCGCAGTTTCTGCTCCTAAGACCTTTAACTGACAGGACACTGCCCATTCATATTATGGAAGAGAATCTGCTTTATGCAAAGTCTATTGATGTAAATATTAATTACATACCAAATATTTCTTCACAGAAGAATCTGGTGTGGCTTTCAACTAAGCAGACACCAAATCTGGCCCCATAACCTAGTCAAGTTGACATATCACGTAAACCATTGAACCTCCAGTTCAATGATCCTTCACATGGTAGGTAAATGCTGACCTGAATAATATTAATTTTCAACAACATGGATTATCCCACTCTTCTGAAATTTTGCAAGATGTTCCAATTACATTGTTCTTACTGTCCTCTTTTTGCTAGAAACAAAACAAGAGCTACAATTCAAAGTTCTATTATTAGATGCAGGCATGAGAATAATCAGTATTATTAATGTGGAAGGAAAGGACAAATTTTCCTCTAATTCTCCATTCTTACAATACAGATGTAAGTTCTACTGAGAATTGATGGGACTTTGCCAGTAGTCCAGTGATTAAGTCTCCACCTTCCAATGCAGGGGATGAGGGTTCAATCCCTGGTTGGGGGCTAAGGTCCTGCATGACATGGGGTATGGCCAAAAATTAAAATAAATAAATAACAGCCAATTTATTTATAAAAGAAAACTGTTCAAGTTAAATCTCTAAATTAGATTTGGTTACTTAATGTGAAAAGTTGCCTGATAAAGCAGAAAAGTGTTCTACATGACATTGGGTCTGCAGTGTTAGAAGTGACTAGGTATATTTTCACGGGATTTGAAGCTCTCTTTCCCTCACAGCTGGAACCACTAGATTCCCACAAAGTAGTGGGGTTTTTTTTAGAAAAATCCTTCCTTAAAAGGAATGTGGGGAGTCAGACCCTAGCATCCTGTTACACACCATTTGCCTCTTTAGCCTCTATTAGTTCTTACCCTGTGTCCTCTACTAAGAACCTCTCTTGCTCTAAAGCTACAAATAGACATCTTGAACATTCTGTTAATTCAATGCTGATTATATATTTTTAGCCTAATCGGCAACCCAGTTAGGTATCTTTCTGGGATTGATTGAAGCCCTGTTCTTGCTCTTGTGAAGCTTCTTTTCTTTCCTTTTTTATTTATTTATTTATTTTTTTGGTTTGGTTAATTGGAATAGAATTGCTTTAGAATGTTGTGTTGTTACGTTAGTTTCTGTTGTACAGTGAAGTGAATCAGCTACCTGTATACATATATCTGGGGCTTCCCAGGTGACTCAGTGGTAAAGATATCAATGCAGGAAATGCAGAAGACACGGATTTGATCCCTGAGTCAGGAAGATCCCCTGGAGGAGGAAATGGCAACCCACTCCAGTATTCTTGCAGGGAGAAGCCATGGAGAGAGGATTCTGGCAGCCTACAGTCCTTCGGGTTGCAAAGAGCTGGATGTGACCGGGCACACACGCAGGCTTACATATATCCCATCCCTCCTGGACCTCCCTCCTACCCCACCTTCATCCCACCCCCTCTAGGTCATCACAGAGCACCAAGCTGAGCTCCCTGCACTATCCAGCCCGTGACCACTAGCTATCTATTTCACACATGGAAGTTTGAGCTTCTTTTCTTTCCAGGGATGGGGTGCCTGCCTCTGGATTGAAGATGACTAACTAAGGCACGAGTTACCTGCTCAGGATTCACTACCGCCTCGGATTTTCCAGTCTCAACTGCTGGCCTCCCAGTACCAGCTATGTGTTCTCCATCTGTTGAAATATTCCTGCTGCCTCAGCCCTTCCAGTTAATGCTACTTTTCCAAGATACGACATTGTCTTTGTTGCTACATTTCATATTCTACATCTTTCCCACGAGATTGCTCTTGCTTTCTGGAAGCCAATTCCTCTTTCCTCCCCCCGTCTCCACCCAAGTTTCTCAGTGTAGCTCTGGGTCCTCATTACTCCCAGGTTGCCTGTCTTCTAGCAGAATCAGAATTCACAGTGTAGTATCACCCTTGCATAAATGAGCTTGGGTTTCTCACCTGTAAAATTAGGAGACTGGACTAGAGATGACCCTTTCAGCTCTGACAGTCTTATGGTCCTATAAATGCCTCTTCTATTTAATGGTCCTTGACAGTACCTCAGAGAAAATAAAATCACACCAGGTCCTGAGTGGAGTATTTCTATTCCTACATATCCTAACCTCGTTCTTTTTTCCCCTCCTGATCAGTTTCTCACCATTCTTTTGAGGTAGTGCTTCTATTACTTAGACAGTCTTCTTCCTTAAATACTCTAGTTATTATCACAACTAAGGAATGTGTTGACGATCTTCCATCTGCTTTTCTTAAGAACAAATGTTGAATTTAATGGAAAGCAGTGTTAATCTATTGCTTCCTGTCCCTCAAGAGGCTTGTGTAAGCTTTCTGGCCTTTGATACTGGGCCTTTGCTGGTGAGATGTATGAACTTGTCCACTTCCTCTTCTTTCTTGATAAGAGAACATATTTACACAATGCATTTGTTAAAAACCTTGTTAAGTCGCTTAGTCGTGTCCAACTCTTTGCGACCCCATGGACTTGCAGCCCACCAGGCTCCTCCATTCATGGGATTCTCCAGGCAAGAATACTGGAGTGGGTTGCCATTTCCTTCTCCAAGAAACCTTGTTATCTGAGGCTTAAATATAAATAGGGGATTAAGAGCACTTACTTAATTGACATGAGATACAAACATACTCATGAAAGCATAACACATTTTAAGTGATAAACTGAGCAAAAGTTAACATAGTTTTCAGTTATATATCGAACAAGCAAATTCTCTCATCATTTATCTTTACTTTTAGAAATGAAGTTCATAAAAATTAAATTTTTCACTCACTCAGCTACTATTTTTTTTTCCTAATCAAATGACTTCAACAAAAACACTTTCAGGAAACATGATATCCATATCACTTGCATAAATTGAATCTTAAAAATGATTAATGCAGTTGTTTCTCTTTCCTAAACAACTGAATTAAATTAAAAGCATGATCAAGCTACTTGGCTCTACAGAAGTCAGTCATTAATATTGTTGTAAAAAAATTCAGTAGGAAACAGCTGATTCAGTGGACATGGAAATATGGCCCCTGTGGACTTGAACTTGTCTGTCCCAAACCACATTTGACGTTATTCCACAAGCTCTGAGCAAAATAGAGACAGAGTAATTGGCATTAAATAAGATAAAGGATATGTGTGCCTTGGCTATTATGTTAGCAACTAAGTACATTGAAATACTATCAGCCAAAAATATAATTTCCAAAAAGAACATCACTGATATAATAAATGTTTGTGACCTTTCAGTCTTCTAAAGGTTTAGTATGGTTCTAGGAGGAAAAATCAGACAGGCTAGAACTGCTGTATCTTCTACCTTAGGCAAGGGGTGCTTCGAGGTAAGAGGTTGCCTTAGAGGCAGGCATCTGGAAATCTCCTTGGCCCCAATTCTCTCCACCATCCACTGACATTTCACCCTCAAACATCCACCAAGGATGTTTAACATTTTCTCTCCCATCCTCCTGGGAGAGAAACCATGTCTGGCTTCAAAACAGATTTACTTTGAAGGTTGTTTCTTGAGAATCATTTCTGATGCCTACCTCCTTTTTTATTGTCAGTCTCCTACTTTTATTTTGCTTCTCAAATCAAATTTTTTCCCATTGTGAGGCCCTGTCTGATTTTCCCTGTGGTTCTGGTGTATCTTATGTACATGTTCCCCTGCCACGGCACTCTCCATGTTCATTCACTGAGCAGGTCCAACTCCTGAAAAAAATTACTGACACATAGCAGGTGCTCAATAAATATTTGTTGAATGAATGAATGATACTTATATTTATTGATGTATCTGTTTCTTCACTAGATTACAAGTTCCCTTGTATTTGTAATAACTGGTCTGCCAGAGTAAGATCTCTACCTTTAAGTGACTGAATTAGGTTATATGAGCTACATTTTACAGTTTTTACATATCTCAAGTATTCAAAAATATAAAGTGAATTCTTACTACAATTTCAACAATATTCTTGTTAATTTTGATAAATCGATTTTATTTTCCCAATCAACTTAAACAAGTATATATAAATGGAAGGAAGGCCATATTGATTATAATAAATGATAAACAATATTTCAGAATTTAGAAGTTGGAAAGTACTCTTTGTACTTACATTTCAATATGGGAGTGACTGATGACCCAGAAATTCAAAATACATTAAACAAATCCTGAATTCATACTGGCTACCTTGGTTTCCTTCTCTGCTCTCTGATCCTGACTTCACACTGGACATTGGTTTCATCACCTCTTAGACTGATGTTAAAGAACAGTTTAACTTCATAGACAATGGAATTGGAATTTCTCTACATATCCGAAGCAAGGCATTAATTCACAGTCCTCTGAAGGAGAAGGCTTTAAACAGTCTTCTTTTCTAAGGGTTTCTGTTGGTTTAGAGAACAAAGATCCTGTTTATTTTAATAATCAATAAAATAAATAGTGCCCAACTTATAGATCATACAAGGCCAGCTGAGGCCGTAAAAGTCCATTTAACCTATAGTATAATGGAAATATTAAACACTGGAAATAAAATTATAGGAAACTGGCTTCAACACCAGAATACGGTTTTTGACCTCCTCATTAAAGTTTTTAAATTAATAATAAATTTTAATCAATTAATTACTTTTATTATTTTTTGGCTGCACTGGGTGATCATTGCTGCAGGCAGGAGCAGGCTTTCTCTAGTTGCGGGGCGTGGGGGCCACTCTCTAGTTGTGGTGGCCAGGCTTCTCATTGCGGTGGCTTCTCTCATTGCAGAACATGGGCTCTGGGCAGCATGGGCTTCAGTAGTTGTGACATGTGGACTTAGTTGCCCTGCACCATGCCCCCTTAGCCACTGGAGCACCAGAGAAGTCCCTCTCACTTCATGAGATTTTTTTAAAACCTTATAAATAGTATGTTAAGTCTCAGCACACAAGGTGAAATGGACCTCATCTTCCAAATGAGGTTTATCGGCTTTTCCTAAAAGACCAAGACTTGATGTTTCACTCCATTTTTGCCTGAGCTCCAAAGCAAGCTGCCTTCTCTGCAGACCACCTAGGCAGCAATGACAGGACAAGCATGGGTCCTTTCTCCTCGATGTTACACTGCCCAGCAGCTTTGCCTCTCCTTACCGCCAGGAATCTGTTTCATTTCTGAACTCCCTATCCATTCACTCTACGAATGTTTCCTGAGCATCTACTGGGAGACAGGCCCTCTTTGAGGTGCTGAAGATGCAGTGAACAAAACTTATAAAAGACTCCATCTCACTGCAGCTTTCTCTTCTTTCCTTTGTCCATCACCCTCGGTGAAGATGGGAGAATCTGAAGATTCTGGTTTTACTCTTCAGATTAGCAAATGCACCAGTCCAGGGGTCACCGATGGGATTAGTGAATTCTCCGATCTTCATAGACTGACCCAGGTCTCCATTCTGAGTGGATGAGGGATACGCATTAAGTGGTTTGCCAGAAGAGGTCTGAAACCTCTATCCGGAGTCTCCTGAGGGTCTCGGTCAACTGTCTTGACAAGGATGAACAACACAGAGAACAGACTTGTTGGACGACAGCATCCTCCCACATACCTTGGTCCCTGGAGTCCTGAAGGTTAGCGCTGCTGGGAATCTGATCCAGAGCAGGCACCGTCAGCACAGCTGCTCTGGGACTGCGTCCTTTTTCACTTTCACGGGTCAGCTGAAGCGGCTGCCATGTAACTAGGTCTTTACCTGCCAACTGCCAGTAATTGCCCTTAAATCATACATTGAGAGAGCTAAAGTATTTTATACAGTTTTGTATATATGAGTATTTGTAAATTGGAGTTTCCGTCTCAGGAGTATCTACACTTAAGCAGAGCTAGCCGCAGCATGGAAAAAGTTTGTGGTGGCTAGAGTTAAGTGCCTGATGACTAGAACCAACTGATATAATATTCTGAAGCGTTTACCTTTTTTTTTTGTTTCAGTTACTTAATTCATTTTATTGAGTATGAGAATAAAACTTTTATATTGAAATGCTTTTTGACACCGTTTCTTTCACATCCCCTGGTGTGCAAGTGAGGCAGTAGACTACAGAAATCGAAAGGATTAGACTGTTCTTTTCCATCACAGCTGGTACATATTCAAAATGCAAACGCGTCTGGGTATTTCCAAGGAGAATATTCTTTTCATGATGAAGCTGGATCCATTCTTTAGTAGAAATGACCTCTGTTTTCATGGCCGGATGACTGAGCAGTTTCACGTGATTTGATGTATTCTTTGGGATCAGAAAAATCTGTCATAGATCGTCTCTGAAGATTAGGGCAATAAGCAACCTAAGGTTCTCTGATCTTCAAAGGAAACTATAAATAATGACTACAAGGTCACCAAAAAAAATTTTTCTTAGTACAAGCAGCAAAAAGCCAGACTTATGTTTCATCTAACTGATGCTTGCTTCATGTTTTCCAAAAACTCAAGGAAATAAAACTTTAAAGGCTTATGTTTAATTTAAACCAAACTCAGAGTAGTATCAGCTACTTCTAGGAAATAAAAGGAAGACAGAAAACTACTATGTATACTGCATTTTAAACAGTAAGAGATCAAAGAATAAAAATTGTTTTGCTTATGTCATTTATGTGTTTAATAACAGTGGTGCCATTTATTGAGCACCTACTAAGTTCCTGGCATTGTCTTAAGTACTTTACATAAAATGTGGTAGAATGATTAAAGCACGTGTTTGAAGTCAGACTGCCTGAGTCTAAACAATGAACAGTTGTTACCTGTGTGTTCTTGAGAAAACTACTGAACCTTTCTCTGCCTGTTTGTTCAGCTGACAAGTGAGATAATAATAGTAGGGACATTATAGGATTGTTTGAGGACTGAATGTGTAGCACGCTGTAAGTACTCAATGTGTGTGTGTGTCAAGTTGCTTCAGCCATGTCTGACTTGGTGTGACCCTACAGACTGTAGCCTGCCAGGCTCCTCTATCCACGGGATTCTCTAGGCAAGAATCCTGGAGGAGTTGCCATGCCCTGTTCCAGGGAAAGTAATTAATACATGTTAGCAATTATTCTTACCTTATTTTAGGCATGCAAATAATCTAATGAAGCCCCCATATGTTCCCATTTTTGGTGTAATACGAAGTACAAAAGGTTAGGTTACTTGACCATAGTTAATCGCCTAGGTCAAACTCACCTCTGTTAAAACTCTAAAGGCCTATACTTTTAATAACTACAATATATTAATTCTATATTGCCAAATACATTGGGAACCTCAAATCTGTTTTCCACTTGGGCAGAGTACAAACAGTTAAGTTATATATGCTGAAATTAGCAATATAAAATTCCTTGGGTTGTCATCACTATTGCTAAATTCACTTCTGATGGACTCACATAAAGAAGATTCCATCCTACCAGCAATTCTGGTTCATGTTCTCAGTCAATAATGGGAAGAACTTAAAAAATACAGTTATGTACATTTGAAACCTCAGAGTTAAACAGCAAAAACACTCAAGAGTATCTGTCTATAAATACCAGTCTCTGCAGTCAATTTTCCTTTCCCTCCTTTTTTCTTGGTAGGGGCAACTCTTTCATATGGCTACAAGAGATAGATACTCGCCCTGTAAATTCATGCATGCTCTGCAATCAGGTTTTACAATTAAGAAGTTGAGCTTATGAAGGTAAAACTAAATCTGTGTGGACTGGAGATATTCAATTTAGAGCCAGGATTATGTCTTTGACTACTTGGTACAATGCTGGGTCTGCTGTCAGAGCACAGAACACAATAAATAATAAACACAATAAATGTGCTAGGGAACTGGTATAGAAGTTGCCTAGATTGATGGATCTCATTTGCTACCCTCTATTATTCAATTCCAATGGAAATTACAATTTGCTTGTAAAGATCTCTCATTTAACTTCAATCTTTAAGATTCTTTTCTTTCCCTTTAGTTATTTGTATGTGTTTATCAAGTTTGTTTTTCTTCTATAAACATAATATTCCTTTGAGGGGGAGTTAAGAGATTCAGCATTGCCTGGCAGCTGCCAAGCAGAAAAACTACTACCATCAATTTTCTTTCCAATAAAAGATGATGCCCACAGTGGTAGACTTAATTTCCCAGTCTAACCTCACTGGATGTTGATGAGGTTCTTAAAGGCTACTAAATGAAGTAAGGTCTACACCAAGAAGGGAACAGTTTTTTATTAGTGACAAAAGTAAAAATTAAACCATCATCTATGGTGATAGCTAGAAAAGGAGGAAAGAGAAGTGCAAAATCAAAACAAAAGGATTATTTATGGGCACACCTCCACAAAGTGGAAAAGCACAGCTCTTTTCAGAATAGTCAAGGGGAAAAGTACATAGTCCCTGTACTTCTCCACTCCCAAATGCATGTCCTCATGGAGCTTGAGAACCATTTGGAAAAGGATTAAAAAGCAACTCAAGTAGCTGCTTCATTCAATTTTTCTTAAACATTTTAAAAAATGATTGACACAGTCCTTCAAGAAACTGCTGAAAGTAACAAATCTTCTGCCTATAAAAATATACGAGCACAAAATTTCATACAATTTCAGGATCCTTGAAACACATCTAAGGACTCAGGGACCGAGACTAAGAACCACTAAGAGTCTCAGGAGCATGCTTTATGCTTTATAGGGTGTAGCTTAGAACCCTGGCTAGGTTAAATCAGCACTCCAACTGCAACAGAGCTGCTACTGACAGAATGGCATCCAGTCCCATAACTTCATGAGAAATAGACGGGGAAACAGTGGAAACAGTGTCAGGCTTTATTTTTGGGGGCTCCAAAATTACTGCAGATGGTGACTGCAGCCACGAAATTAGAAGACGCTTACTCCTTGGAAGAAAAGTTATGACCAACCTAGATAGTATATTCAAAAGCAGAGACATCACTTTGTCGATTAAGGTCCATCTAGTCAAGGATATGGTTTTTCCTGTGGTCACGTATGGATGTGAGAGTTGGACTATGAAGAAGGCTGAGCACCGAAGAACTGATACTTTTGAACTGTGGTGTTTAAGACTCTTGAGAGTCCCTTGGACTGCAAAGAAATCCAGCCAGTCCATTCTGAAGGAAATCAACCCTGGGATTTCTTTGGAAGGAATGATGCTAAAGCTGAAACTCCAGTACTTTGGCCACCTGATGCCAAGAATTGACTCATTGGAAAAGACCCTGATGCTGGGAGGGATTGGGAGCAGGAGGAGAAGGGGACGACCAAGGATGAGATGGCTGGATGGCATCACAGAGTCGATGAATGTGAGTCTGAGTGAACTCCAAGAGATGGTAATGAACAGGGAGGCCTGGCGTGCTGTGATTCACGGGGTTGCAAAGAGTCAGACACGACTGAGCGACTGAACTGAACTGAACTGAAGTGCTTTCTCATATACGGGTTAATTTGATGTATTGGTGCGGTCCAAAAGTTTGTTTGGGTTTTTCCATATAGCTTAGTAGTAGAAACATCTAGTTTCTCAGCTCAATAGACATGGTCAGAAAAAGGTAATACTGAATACTAGGCCTGGGCCCAGGCTTCCCAAGTGGCTCAGAGGTAAAGACTCCATCAGCCAAGCAGGCGACACAGGTTCAGTCCCTGGGTTAGGAAGATCCCGTGGAGGAGGCAATGGCAACCCACTCCAGTATTCTTGCCTGGAGAATACTAGGAACAGAGGAGCCTGGCGGACTACAGTCCATGGGGTCGCAAAAACTCAGACAAGAGAGCCTGAGCCTGAGGAGTGGGCCAGCTGAGAAACACAGGTCTGATGACCAATTAGGATTAGATTCACCAGAAATAAAATGTTCCCTCTTGAAACATAAATACGCTTAGCTGATGAACATTTAAGTGCTTAGCTGCTAACACCCTTAGAATAAATATTTATTGTATTTTTTTCCAATGAGAACCAAAATAATTAGATTTTTGAATGTAGTAAGTGAGACACCTAGATCAACAGTTTTCAAAATTTTATCTGAGGACCCTGGGGAAGTATGCAAGGTCCTCTCTTTGCCAATCACATATCTGTGTGAATCTGGATTTTCCTCATATACTTTAAACAAAGGAATATCTTGCAACAGACTGGGTTCAGAAGCAGATATGAAAATGAGATTTATAAAGATGGAAACAATGACACACTTTTTACTAAAGATTTTGTTCTGGAAAAGAGTTAACCTGTAACAAACTTGTAAAGTGAATTTATACATATTTTAGGAGAAGGCAATGGCATCCCATTCCAGTACTTTTGCCTGGAAAATCCCATGGGCGGAGGAGCCTGGTAGGCTGCAGTCCATGGGGTCGTGAAGAGTCGGACATGATTGCGTGACTTCACTTTTACTTTTCTCTTTCATGCATTGGAGAAGGAAATGGCAATCCACTCCAGTGTTCTTGCCAGGAGAATCCCAGGGACAGGGGAGCCTAGTGAGCTGCCGTCTCTGGGGTCGCACAGAGTCGGACATGACTGATGTGACTTAGCAGCAGCAGCAGCATAGATATTTTTAAATGGTTTTAATTTTGAAATAGTAAATATCATATTTAACTTATATGCAGAGGACATCATGAGAAACGCTGGGCTGGATGAAGCACAAACTGGAATTCAGATTGCTGGGAGAAATACCAATAACCTCTGATACGCAGATGACACCACCCTTATGGCACAAAGTGAAGAACTAAAGAGCCTCTTGATGAAAGTCAAAGAGGAGAGCGAAAAAGGTGGCTTAAAACTCAACATTCAGAAAACTAAGATCATGGCATCTGGTCCCATCACTTCAGAGCAAATAGATGGGGAAACAGTGGAAACAGTGGTTGACTTTATTTTGGGGAGCTCCAAAATCACTGCAGATGGTGATTGCAGCCATGAAATAAAAAGACGCTTACTCCTTGGAAGGAAAGTTATGACCAATCTAGATAGCATATTCAAAAGCAGACACATTACTTTGCCAACAAAGGTTTGTCTAGTCAAAGCTATGGTTTTTCCAGTAGCCATGTATGAATGTGAAAATTGAGCTCTTATAAAGCTGAGCACCAAAGAATTGATGTTTTTGAACTGTGGTGTTGGAAAAGACTCTTGAGAGTCCCTTGGACTGCAAGGAGATCCAACCAGTCCATTCTAAAGGAGATCAGTCCTTAATATTCATTGGATACTGAAACTCCAACACTTTGGCCAACTGATGTGAAGAGCTGATTAATTTGAAAAGACCTTGATGCTGGGAAAGACTGAAGGCAGAAGAAGGGGATGACAGAGGATGAGATGGCATCACCAACTCCATGGACATGAGTTTGAGTAAGCTCCGGGAGTTGGTGATGGACAGGAAGGCCTGGCGTGCTGTAGTCCATGGGGTCGCCAAAGTCAGACACAACTGAGCGACTGAACTGAACTGAACTAAAGTATCAGTAGATATGATCCACCTAAACAAAAGCTCTTTGGAGTTTTCAGCAAATTTTAAGTGTTTTTAAAGGGGCCCTGGGGCTTCCCTGACGGATCAGACGGTAAAGAATCCACCTGCAATGCAGGAGACACAGGTTCAATCCCTGGATCAGGATGATCCCCTGGAGAAAGAAATGGCAACCCACTCCAGTATTCCTGTCTGGAGAATTCTATAGGCAGAGTAGCCTGACAGAATACAGCCCATGGGGTTGCAAAGAATGGGACATGACTGAGCAACTCACACACACACACACACACACACACACACACACACACACACACAAGGGGCCCTGAGACCAAAAGGTTTGAGAACTTGGTACCTGTCAGAAGACAGGTCTGGGGGGTCGGGGTGGGAGGCTGAGAAAGTGCAAAGGTGAGAGGGGGTGAAGGGAAGAGTTAAGGAGGATAGCACTGTGAGTCTTGTCTGGGAGATAGGATTCCCCCTTGACTGGGAGGAAAAGGGCAGAGAGGCAGTACCCTGCAGTCTCTTCATTTTGTTTGTGACCTGTTCTAAATACAGCGGTCTGCATCACAATTTCTGGAAAGAGATCTCAAGAATCAAGCCAGTAGAGTCTCCACACCTAAAACTAGGAAAGACAATCGCTGGTTGTTAAATGAACACTGAAGCTGCTCCATTTTTCTCCAACAAGAGTGCAAAACATTTTTTGAGATCTAGATTGTGTTTGCTTTGCCAGATAATACAAGATTTGCTATTACTGGGTCTTGCATTATTTGTTAATAACTTTTCTCACCGTTTGGAATACCATTTCCAGGGGGGAAAAAAAATCTAAAAGGGGTCATAATGGTAGAAAACAGAAAGACTAAATATCCCTTCAGAGAAACTCATCTTAAATCTTAATATTTACCTGCTATTCACTAAGCATTGTGCTACAGAGTACGTTGCAGCAGAGAGGAAGCAGCCTTGAAAATGGGAAGAGAATACTGTTTCAAACCATACGTTTATTACACTCTTTTGGATAATTTAACCTGAGTTAAATTATCCTGAGTTTTCTTATCTATGAAATATATATAATAAAACTTATCTCACAAGGTTGTTAGGGATTAAAAAGAGATAATCAGTGTCAATTGGACAGCACGGGGCATGGTAGGTCTTCCTTCAACAGCCCGGAGAGTGCCTGTAAAGGCCAGTGATAATCTACTAAGGGAGATAAGACGTGTAGACAAACACTTGAAAAATACCAGGCGGGAGGTCTGACGTGCCAGAGTCACAACAAATGTATTTGGAAAGTGCTACGGTGATGCTGGGAAGGATTGGGGGCAGGAGAAGGGGACGACAGAGGATGAGATGGCTGGATGGCATCACTGACTCGATGGACATGAGTCTGAGTGAACTCCGAGAGACGGTGATGAACAGGGAGGCCTGGCGTGCTGCGATTCATGGGGTCGCAAAGAGTCGGACACGACTGAGCGACTGACCTGAACTGAGCGGTGATGCAGTCACACTTGTTGGGATGGGGGAAGATGCTCAGGGAAATGACGGACTGCCTAGTGAATCCCTCTCCCACCTCCCGGCCCCACGGTCGGCTCAGGCTGAACATCCCAGGCCCAGCTCCAACTCCCCCGCGGGATGGTCACACCGCTTCCACGCCAGTTTGGAAGTGTTCGGTACTCCAGCCTTGCCCAGCTCATTCCCGGGCACCTTTAGCGTGGGCGTCCGGCCCCAGGTCTCCAGCAGCATCCACAGCGACCCGGCTGCCCGGGTCCCCGCACTAACCTGCACCCACCTACTCCGGGCTCAGCGCCGGTATTAAGTGGAAGTAGGGAGGAGTAGGGGAGAGCAACTCGCAAGTTCCCAGCTTCTGGGACACCCACTCTCCTCACTCAGGCGGCCACCCTCCGCCTCCCAGCTCGCCCTCACACCACCCCGCGGGAAGCTGCCCCGAAGCCTCAGGCGGCGGCGGAGCTCTGAAGCAGGCCCCCCCCGCAACTCCTTCCCTACAGCCGGGAAAATCCGGCGGCCGGCGTTCTCGCGCTCACTCATCGATTGGCGCTGCCTTGCTCCTCCGGCTCCCGTCGCGGGGAACGCGGCCCCGGAGACGGAGAAAGTCCGGCGGGGGGAGAGGGGGCGGGGACCAAGGCAGGCGGGCCAGGGGATCGCCGATCGCACGGATGGGCGCGGGTGCCGGCTCGCGCAGTCTGGCGGGTGGCGGCGGGCGCGGGCCAGCCTGTGCGGCGTGAGGCGAGGCCGGAGTCGCGCGTCTGCCGCCCGCTCGCCTCGCCGCGGCTCGCTGCGGTGCCGGCTACCCCTGCCCCCAGGAGGGCTGTCCCGCGGAGGCGGAGGGCTCTCGCGCGGACCCCGGGAGCGTGGGGCGGGGGAGCCGGCTGAGCTGCTGAGGAGGGGGCCGGAGGGAGGGAGCGCGCGGGCGGCGGCGGCGGCCCGGCCCCTCCCCCTCCCGCCGCCGCGGAGAGCGCAGGGAGCCGCCGGGGGCTCGGCGGCGGCGGCGGCGGCGGCGGCTTCTGGCCCCGGCTCCTCCTCCTCCTTCTCCTCGCTCCCTCCATCTGCCGTGGTTATGGCCCGTCGCTGGAACACAAAAGAGTCTCCGCGGTGGAGGTCTGCGCTGGTCTTGCTTTTCCTCGCCGGGGTGTACGGTATGTGTCCGCGTTTCCGCGCCCCCTCAACCCCGCTGACAGAAAAAAAAGCTGGGGCGACCCGGAGCCCCGAGGCCTCCAGGACAGAGGCTCTCCGAGGAGCCGGCTAGAGACCCCGGTTGCCAGCGGGACAAAAGACCCGGCGAGGGGTGGATGCAGCGGCAGAGGTGTACCCCCCCGACATGGAGATGCTGCGGGTCGGCTCGTCCGCCTCCAGACCCTCGGGGGTGTTGGAGAGCGGCTTGCGCGTCCCCAGAGCTGGGGGGAGCCCCTTAACCCCCCGAGAAGCTCTTGGGTGGCGGGCAGACTTCCCGACCCGGGCTGGAGGGCTCCGGCGGCCGGCTCCTTGGAACTCGTCGCCCCTTGCATACTCCACACACGACAGAGAGGTACGGTGTGGGGGAGAGAGAAAGGGAGGTCGCCCCCCGCCGCCGCCCGGGACGGTCCAGCCCCCCACGACCCTCCCGGGGCGAGGAAGTTCTGTCCCCAGTGGAATTCCCACCGCACCGACTCCCCGCCTTCCCCAACTCGCTGGTGAAGCAGCCCGCTATTTTCTTCCCATCCGTGCACCTCGGGGGCCGAGGCTCTGCTGATACCCGGGCATGCAAGATCCTTCCCCGTACTCTGGAGCAACGCGCGGGAGAAGGCCAGAAAATCGTTTCCAGCCCTCCTTCAGTCTCTCCCTCTTGGGGCGTACTTGTCTGTGCTGA
The DNA here is from genome assembly GCA_006408675.1 of Madoqua kirkii. NCBI lineage: Eukaryota > Metazoa > Chordata > Mammalia > Artiodactyla > Bovidae > Madoqua > Madoqua kirkii. The sequence continues at coordinate 11,100 of SJYC01116892.1, read as the reverse complement.
CTCCCAGTTCGTTTATCGTCTCATCCATCATTGTCCGCTAATGTTGTCACTGTTGCTTTATTCCAGTCGGTGGGGTTGTTATTACGTATATATCCGTTTGAGGTTAAGAGAAGGCTGAGGCTATGAGCGAGGACCAAGCTTTATGTATTACACAGGGGTCAGAACAAGAGCTACATGGAATTCACTGGAAAGAACAGTCATTGCTTGATAGACTTCGAGTTCCACTTCTGACTTGACTGTTCTTAGTTCCTTCAGTTAAAAAACACTGAATCGTTGTTCAGAGAACACCGTTAACCTTTACTTTTGGGAGTTGTGGTTTGATTTCTTCAGCGGGAAATAATTGGAAGTTGCCATTCTTAGGTAAATTTTACTTCTAAAAATTGCCTCAAACGCTTAATTCCACCCATGTAATTTACAAGGGAGCATTATCTCTTTTGAAAGCACTTAGCTATAGGATTGAATGTGACCGTAACTTTTAAAAACCTGAGAGATTACAGGAAATGAAGAATTTAGTGAATGGAAGTGGACCTTTACTGCCAACCAAGAAATTGTAGTTTTCCTGTACGATTCACAGTGCATCGCTGCTCCCTGAGCTGATTAATATATTATTATTTTTGTCGGGGGGATTTGGTCCACATTTGATGTGGTCATTGCCAATGGGTGCTTATTTGTGACCAGAAAACCCAGTGCAAAACTTTTGATTGTTAGTTGCATCAAGTGGCTGTGATCCCTACTTGCCTGGTGACTTGTGGGTTTGGGTCTGCACCAGAGATCAATAAGCCATTATGTGTTTCTTCTAGCCTGAAGGTGGGTGTAGTTCTGCACTAGATTTGGTGTAATGGTACAGGAGAGAGAAGAAAGAGAAAGGCATCTTTAGTGTGATTAAGAGTGTCCAGCTTTGTCCTCTACTGTAATCAGAATTGAGTCAGTGTTGTCTGATCAGAATGGATAAACAAACAGGTTCTCTTAGCTCTGCTTTCATTAAAAGCTATGCCATTAGTGTTTGAACTAAAAGTCTTTTGGCCTCTAGGGATAAGAGGCTGTGAAACCCATAATTTTGTCTTGGTGCACAAGAATGACTTTCTACTAGGTGCTTATCAGATATTTATGTTTGGAGAATCTGTGTTTAGTGAGAAATTGTTAGTAGGCAAAGACTGAAGCTCCTTTTTCCAACAATGTGGCATCAGATTATAAAACTAGCGAGCGATTATGCGAAGGGTTGATATACAAAGCTACATAGCAAATTTCAAAATGTAAAGGAAAAGGAGGTAGTGAGCCAGGCGGAACATTAAACTGTGAGCAGAGATTAAAGGAGCCCTTCACTCCTTCATTGCAGTTGGGGAAAATCTCTTTATTGCTGCACTTTTTGTCCTCTTCTGTCTCTTCAGTCCTCTATGGATTTGTATTAGAGGAAAAAAGCTGGAACAGTAGTGTGGGAGGGGGTGTGTGTTCATATAGTAGTGAGGTTTTACTTGTGTGTCCAGTGGTTGTGACCAGTAGTAGATGCATCCTGAGAAGTACTTGTTCTGAGCCTATGGAACAAATACACCCTGTAGTTTATGGAGCTGTCCCTTGTCTACATCAAAACATGTGTTTTCCAGAAAGTGGCTTCAAAAATAATGAGAAACCTCTGTTAATGCAACTGAATATTTGGAGTAATGCTGAACTTAGACCCAGTGTGTTGGGAGGGGTGCGGGGGTGGAATACAGGTGGATTGGCTATTGGGGCAGTTCCAATACTAGCTCTTCACAGAGTGACTCCTTCTTGTCTATTAAAATGTAGTTGTAAACGGCTCCAAGTTGTGCCATGAATCTTTGAAACATTTCAAATGCCTTAAAAAATTATCTGTATTTTGGTGTTTAGTCTCTTCACATGACCAATTTCATGGACCCTGTAACTATTAAATGTGACTGTTTTAGTGGAATAGTGTGACTCTTTTTCTTTCCAAGTTACTTTTCTGAATGGCCACGCCTCATTTGAAACTTGATTATGATATGGAATACAGTTAATGTTTTATAGGAGTAGTTGTTCAAAGACCGATAATTATCTTCACGAGCTGCTGTATCTTAACTGCACTGAATGTTCCTGGCAGGAGAAGGTAAAGGTTGACCTCTGCCGTTGGAAGTTCGTAGGAATAAAAACAGTTAGTAAAGGCAACTGTGAGCTTTGCTGAGCACTGTGTTGTTGTTCGGTCGCTCAGTTGTGTCTGACTCTTTGCAACCCCATGGACTGCAGCATCCCAGGCTACTCTGTCCTTTACCATCTCCTAATTTGCTCAAACTCATGTGCATTGAATTGGTGATGCCATCCAACCATCTAATCCTCTGTCTCCATCTTCGTCTGCTTTCTGTCTTTCCCAGCTTCAGAGTCTTTTCCAGTGAGTCGGCTTTTTGCTGTGTAAGGCTGGCTGTAAGGGGGGAAGGTGTTTTCTCCATATCTCATATGGAGACATTTGACTGTTAGAATGCATGGAGGTTTCCCTGACTGTCTCCTGGTCAATACAAGCTAACCATAATTTGGTAATTGTGGCAGTTCCATAACTTTTCCTTTTCCACTTCTGTTTGTCTCCCAGATCAATGTTTTCTAATCTTTTTTCCCCCTACTCAAACCTAAAATAAAAATAGAACCATAAAATACCTAAAATATTGCATTTTTTTAATTACTCCCAGAACAAAACAAAGTTCATGAAATAATACTTGTTGGTCCACCTGAGATTCTTGCTGATGTTTTCTAGTCTATTCTACCTCCCTTCTGTCCTGCTTCCTTCCTTCATTTACTGGCTTGGACCCACTTATAGAATACAATTCTTAATTTGTAAAATTCTGCCTTATGTGAAGCCTTAAAATGTAACTTAAAGTGTTTATTGTATTTGTATATCATTTTACGGTAGCCTTGAAGAGTTATAGGTGGTTGTCTTCAATTACTCGCTCCTAGAACTTTTGAGAGCAGTGAGAACTCTTCCTGACCTGTACTGACTGACTTGTGACAAAATGTTATCTTTAAACTGGTTTTGAGCTCATTGTAGTCAAAAGTTCTTGCTGTACACACTGCTGTTCTAGATGCTGTGGGAACATAACATATCTTGCAGTTTATGTGTAATGAGTGAGTCTTTCTCAGTGAATTTTATGAAACTTTCTGCAGCATTTTATAAATGTTCAGTTTAAGGATAGGTGAGAAGTTCCAATTTTAGAAAAATTGTAGAAATAACTAGAACATAAGAAAAAAAAATCTAAACTGGATTCCAGTTACTTCTAAGAAAGTCAAGCTTGATTACATAAAATGTTGAATAAAACTAAATTAATTGCTTAATACTGTTTTTGTTTCTCTGATCTTAGGCATTTTTTGTACTTGGGGTTTCTTTGTTGTTTATTCTTTTGTCATATCAATGAAATTATAGTTAAAAGAATGAAAGGTAAAAAGAAAATGAAAGGTAAAGATACATTTAATATAGATGAGATTTATGTAGATTTAAATATAAAATATTTTATTTTAGAATGAGTTCTAATCCTGTTCTAGCTGCAAGTCTTTATAGGTAATGAAGGTTATTCTAAGCTTAGGAGTTGAGGTTGAATTAATGATTTCCAATTTCTCAGATTGCTTTTCCTTCCAGTTTCTTAATTTCTCTTCATTTTCTCCTCACCCCACCCTGTCCTTTGCGACAGGGGCGAGTAAGATGTATCCTACTTATCCTTCATTTTCTAAGGTGCAAGACTAGATCCTACAAATACAAGTTACCAGTCTGTCTGTTCAAATGCATCTCATTAGTCTTTTTAAGTAGGTGCAACAGTAGATGTACATGTAGATAGATAGGTCTGTCTGTCTGTCTCTTTAGTTTCAATACAGAATTAGCTTAGGGAATTCTTATTCCCTAAAGTATAGAAGGAAGGGAAGGAAACTAGCATCTACTAAATTAAGTTCAGATACTGTGCTTGGTCTTCATTCAGTGCCCATTAATCTTTATTAGGTCTCACTTAGAAACCCTACAAGGTATTCTTTCTTTCTTTCTTTCTTTCTTTCTTTCTTTCTAAAGTAGAATCTCAGAGAAGTTGTGCCTTGTCTAAGCTCATATCACTAGGAAACAATAGAACTGAGACTAAAGCTTAATCCTGTCTTTCTCTTCACTCACTCATTCATTTAGCAAATATTTCTGGAGTACTTACTTGCAGTATGTAAGACACGACAACCTGGTGAACATGGTTTTTGCCCTCGTGGAGCTTATAATCTAGTGAATAACTTCTGTGCTCTTTAACAAAAACAGACAAGAGTCAGAGACAGTGAATAACACACAGAGTAGGTAGAGGAAGGCATCAGTGTGGAGGAGAATAGGAGACCTGAGGGATAGCTAACCATGTTATGATTGGGATAGGAGAGTTTTGCACAGGGAAACAACCCATGAAAGATCCAGACCTGGAAAAGAGCTGATGTGGAAGAGCTGGTGTGTTGCAGGTAAAGAAATAAAATCAGTAGCTGGAACACGATGGTCTTAAGAGTGATGAGGTGAGTCTAGACTCTCAGGCCGGAGCTCAGGGTGTTGGAAACCAACATAGTTTGGGCTTGTTTTAAGTGTAACTTATCGACACAGTTCAAGTGACATAATGTGATTTATGTTTTGAAGCAGTCGCATTTGCTGTGTGAATTGTTGAGAAGTAGGAGAAGGCAATGGCAACCCACTCCAGTACTCCTGTCTGGAAAATCCCATGGACGGAGGAACCTGGTAGGCTGCTGTCCATGAGGTCGCTAAGAGTCGGACATGACTGAATGACTTCCCTTTCACTTTTCACTTTCATGCATTGGAGAAGGAAATGGCAACCCACTCCAGTGTTCTTGCCTGGACAATCCCAGGACAGGGGAGCCTGTGGGCTGCTGTCTATGGGGTTGCACAGAGTCAGACACGACTGAAGCAACTTAGCAGCAGCAGCAGGCAAGGGCAGAGGTAAGATAATAGGTTTTGGCTGAGAGACACAGGAGCTTGGACTGAGGTGGTAGCGGTGGATAAAAGGAAGAGTATGGATTGCCTTTTGATAGGGAAAAAGGGGGTACTTTCTCTCTTGCTGAAACAGAGAAGGGGTCCATAGGTTTGGAGGTAGGATGATGGAGAATTAACAGAACATGAGATCATCCGGTGAGAGTGAAGAAAAGAACTGAGAGGTTGAGGGTCATTTTTGTTTCCATAATTCAGTAAACCAGTGTAGACTCTCGGAAGGTAAGTTTCTGTTTTTTAATCTAGAAAAGAGAAGGCTAAAAACATCCAGTGCAAGAAGGTATATTGGAAATAGTTGTGCAACACAGACCCTGGGAGTGGGCTTAGATTAAAGTTAAAAGGGGAGAGGCCTAAGAAGTCTTCTATGGAGAGCTCAGTTCTAAGGAGTGTCATTTTTGTTGATGAAGTAAGTACAGAACAAAATTTCCTACAGTGTTTTAAAAGTGTTTCAGGCAGAAAATAAAGGGTAGAATAAATGTTAGATTTCAAGGTCTTTTTGCCCAAGTTAAACACTTTCTACAAAGTGATCAATTAAAGATTGTTGTTTATCTTAGGAGAGTCAAGAATACATTGGTGGATCAGATAACTTCAGAGTTTTTGGGAAAATAAAATTACCTTTTACCTTCACTGCCCTAGACTGAATAGTTTATTTACAGAAGATATAACTTCAGAAGGTCCCACAACTTCAAAATAAATGAAACCTACTCAATAGTTTTTTAGTTCTTGAATATTTGATAACTGAGACCGAATAGTTTTCTTCTTCTTGAATATTTGATAACTCAATTTCCCTGCTAGTGTTACTTTGGTGAAGGCATGGAATTGTTGTGCATTCATGTTTTTACCACTGCGTAAAAGTAGCTTGATACTTACCTTGAATACACTTCCTTTCAGTTTTTAGAGCTGGGACGTGGTACTAATCTTTTCATGTTAAATGGAGCACAGTAGGATGTGTCATAGTTGGAATGTACCATTCAAATGTAATTATCTGACTTAATTTCATTGATGGTTAAGCTGTCTTTTAGGTTTTAGTAAGTTGGAGAAGACATGAATCTTTTTGTCTGGCATATTCTGAAATAGAATTCAGATTCTTGGATTTATTATTGCCTGTTCCAGTGACACCAAAACCTTTTACAGAGAGTTAGAATACAGAAGTCTTTTGCAAAAAGATGCCTCCTTTAAATCCTCAAAATAACTCTGAAGTGGGTATTATTAGAAGAAACTGAAGCTTTGAGAACAGTGATTTTGCCTAAGGTTCACATCTCTTCACTGCTGTTCTCTTCACATAGAGACCCATTATTGTTTAATCTCCATTATTGTAACAATCCCAGCTAGTCTTGAATCTTATCCTGATTCACTCACATCACACAGAGCAGCTACAGAGGGACTCTTCTGAAGTGCGGATATGATTACATAACTTTCTTGCTTAAAACCTACTAGTAGTTCCCTTTTCTTAAAATAGAAGCATCACTAGGCCCTTCAGGATCTAGCAGATTCTCCCTTTTGAGTCTCCTGCCACTTCCTCCACCACGCCCCTTCCCACCACGGTGTTCCTGCTGCGCTACCCTGAACACACTGAACATGGGTCTCTGTCTCCTGGCCTTTGCACACACTGCTCTTTGCCTGGTTTTATCCGCCTTCCTCCACCACTTTCTTCTCCACGTGGACTACTGCTATCCTTCGCTTGCTTTTTGATGTTATCTCCTTTGGGAGATCTCTCCTGGTTGCCTTAAACTAGGTGCCTATTACCTAAGCTTCTCAGATTGTTCTTAATATATACAAATTTGGTATTTTCCTGTTTTACTTCTCCCCCTGGAGCAGCGCTGCCTAACAGATGTGTCATGTGAACTTCAAGTGTAAGTCATACACATGGTTTTAAACTTTCTGTCATCAACATTTAAAAAAAAAAAGGTGAGATTCATGTTAATAATGTATTTAATAGATCTAAAATATTTTGATATGTAATTGATATAAAATTGTTAATGAGATATTCTGCATTATGTTTTTCATACCAAGTCTTTACAATCTAGTGTAAATTTTATTCTTATAGTTCATCTCAATTAGATTAACCACGTTCAAATGCTTAATAGCCACTTTGAAAACAGTATCTATTATAAACAAGCCCTGTGATCCAGCAGTTCTGCTCCTGATATAAACTCAGTAGATTCAAGGATGTCACGTGCATCAGAAGACATGTTCCAGGATATTCATAGCATCCTTACTTGCTTTAATTCCAGACTAGAAACAGCCCATATGTCCATCAGCAGTAGAATGGATGAATAAGTTATGGTATGCAGTATATTCACATAAGGGAAGACTGTACACCAGCAGTTTAAACTTCTTGGACTTGGGGGTCCACAATTATTTTTTTTACATGGGGTGGGTAGGGGTGATGTCCTTGCTGCTGCTGCTCTTGCTTCCACTCCCACCTGTTAAGTAAAGTCGCTCAGTCGTGTCTGACTCTTTGCGACCCTACGGACTGTAGTTTACTGGGCTTCTCCATCTGTGGGATTTTCCAGGCAAGAGTACTGCAGTGGGGTGCTATTTCCTTCTCCAGAGGATCTTCCCAACCCAGGGATCGAACCCAGATCTCCCACATTGTAGGCAGACGCTTTACTGTCTGCGCCACCAGGGAAGTCCTCCACTCCCACCTGAGGGCTCCACAATTACTGAGGGACTCAAAGAATGTTTTTTATACGATAGAAATGATAGTTTTTAAAAATATGATAACTTTGAAAAAGAAACCCCATTACGTGTGACCTTAAGTGGCATACAATTTAAAAATATGTAAAATCACAACTAAAATTTCCCCCAAAAAAGTTAAATAAGAAGAATGACGTTGCTATACATTTTTGCAAATCACTGTAATGTCTGGCTTAATAGAAGACAGCTGATTCCTCATGTCTGCCTCTGCAGTCAATCTGTTGTGACATGTTTTGCTTGAGGTATAGGAAGAATAGCTGGCTTCACATAGATAACTGTGTGAGAAGAATTTTAGTAGCTTTTTCAGATAAATGTGAATATTCTTTGATGCTGCACCAACACTTGAGAAGTAGTAGTTTTTTAAAGTTTAGTTGCAATGTGGAATCTGAAATCAAATTAGTGAACTCTCTGTATTCTGGTAAACTCTGAAAGGGTCTTGAAAATTTCCAAGAGTCCACTGACTGCACTTTGAGAACAGCTTGCTCTCATTATAAGAACAAATAGAAAAAAAGTTTTAAAAAGAAGAAAAAGAACCAAACCATTGCTGCAGATAGGGTGGGTTAATTTCACATGTTGATTAAAAGAAGTTAAACACACGATTATGGCTCCTGTATCATTGCAATGTTAGAAGTTAGACTAATGTAGGAGAGTAGTTGCCTCGAGTGGGGCAGAGGTGGGTAGTGATTGAGATGAGTACCAAGGAAGCTTCTGGGGGCCTGCCTAAATTTATTTCTTGACCTAAGTGGTGGTTTACACAGATGCAGGTTTTTTAGGTCATAACTCATGGAACTATAAACTTGCAATTAGTACATTTTTGTATGTATATTTCAAATAAAAGTAATTAAGTAATATCTTAAAAAAAAGAGTAATGCTATATAATAATATCCATAGATGATTTTTTGGTAAGGTAGATTCTCTTTAGTGTTTGCATTTAGTTTTTCTTCTTTTTTGTTTGATTTTTTCCCCCATTGTGTTTGATAATTAAAAACAATTTTGGAACTCTGAAAAATTTCATATCTATTTAAAAGTAGAGCACTAGTATGATTAGTGCTGCTATACCCAACATCCAGCTTCAACAAATGATCATTATATGGCCAGTCTTGTTTTATGCTCTCCTCCACCTACTCCCTAAACCCAAATGATTTTGAAGCAGATCCCAAATATCTAGTCTTAATAATATTTCAGTTTGTATCTAAGATGTGGAGGCTTCCAAAAACAAAATTCGGTAAAAATCTTAGGCCCAATACCACTAACTAATTAAAAAGTTCACAATTCCTGTCAGTACATATCTAGCCATATGGTCTTCCCAGGTGGTGGTAAAGAACCTGTCTGACAGTTCAGGAGACATAAGAGACTTGGTTCGATCCCTGGGTTGGGAAGATCCCTGGAGGAGGTGATAGCAACCCACTCTAGTATGCTTGCCTGGAGAATCCTCATGGACAGAGGAGCCTAGCAGGATATAGTCCATAGCATCACAAAGAGTTGGACACGACTGAAAGCAATTGAGCATGCACACACACATCTAGCCATATATATATATTGCTCTAGTTGTAATATAAACATAAAGTTTCAGAAGCTGTTTGAATCAGGATCCAAATAAGGTCCTTACTCTGTGGTTGAGATCTCTTCAGTCTTTAGTGTTAATGGTTCCCACCCTCCACCTTTTTTTTCCAAAATTTTAAGTGTGATATTTGCTATAGGTTTTTGATAAACTCTTAAGCAAATTGGAGCTACTACCTGAGGTCCTATATAAAATAAGTTTCTGGGAATAGACATTCTGAAATGATCATAAGTTATTTATGAGGGCCAGAAATTATACCTAACATAATACAGGACAGTACTTGTTGAATAAATGAATGTTTATCCATGAATGGAGAAAATTATATTTATGTGAACTACTGAGGTTCAAGTAGTTCAATGTTGAACTCCTTTTGCATTTATGAGACAGACCAGGACAAGTTGGTAATGATAGATTATCTTTTAATCTGCTGAAATACATTTACTAATTTTTTAAGGTGTTGTGTTTCTATCTATGAAGTCAGTTTATAGTTACTGCCAGCTTTCTAACTCCCTCCATCCCTTTTCTTTCTGAAATAGAATTCAGATTCTTGGATTTATTGCTTGTTTCTCCTGTAAGCTGACTTTCTCCTCTGGCCATTTTTTCATTTTTTCACATCTGTTAATATATTCTTTTAGATCCACTTATAACAGATTACACCTTTTAAAACTGATTTCAGCTGTCAGGAACAGTGTAGTGTTTCAGTTGCAATTAGGGAGGAAGAGTAAGAATTTAGGACCTGTATAGCTGCAGTTACAATAAGGAAGCAAAAATGAACAACCATGTTCTGCTGACAGGAGAAATATTTTCATTCCTAGTGTAGATAGACTTCTGTTTCACTCAGCAGGATAATAGAGATGAGCCTGTGAGAGGTCAACCTCTTCTTATGAATGAGCCTTATGACCGAAGAAGCAAGTAAGATACTTGGGTGGAGATGGATTGGTTCCACAAGAATAATTCCACCCAAAGGTGGAGTCTGTGGAATAAAATGGGATGCTGAACGAAGACTGAGCTCAAATCCAGGGATAGGACCACTGTGTTCTGCCAGAGGGGCACTTCTAGTCTGTTGGGGATGATTATACTATAAGACCAGACTTATTTGCTCAAAAGGCAACAGCCATAGAATTAACCAAAATGTGGCCCCAGAACTGTGTAAGCCATGACCTTGTGGTGTCCCACACGTTATTACTTGTATGTAAGAGTATCCACACTGGTTCTGAGGGTGGAAGATGGAATGAGAGCCTCCTGTTTGTGCCGCTCTAGTAGAATCACTGCACAGACGTTAAGTTCTCATGTCAGTGAGTAAGGCTAAAGTGCAGGTCTTTAAAAACTCCCTGAAATCGTCTTCAGGTATAGTATACATGTTTTACAATATTCAGTGCTCAACAACATACTTTCCTTAAGTGCAAAACATCCAGTTTTCTCTCTGGCACTGGTACAGAAGTTTTTTCAGCACCAGATGAAATGGTTGTATTTAGAGACCATGTGAAAAATGTGAGTGAGTGTAGGTAAAATTGCATAAATTCAGTCTGAAGAGGATTCAGCTCCACATTACTTTTCCCACTGTGTTACAACAAGGAACTGAGTGCTTAATTTGATTGAAGTATGTGGATGTGTTACAGAGAATTCAAGTTAAGATACATAATTTAGTCCCACTTTTTATTTATATATTTTTTAAATTATTCTTTTGTTTCCCTGACCGAAGTAGGGGTCTAGCTACAACAGAATTTAAAATAATAGAAGTTATGATTTTTTTGTAAGTTCTTTTTAGAACTGTACTCTGCAACTATAAGGGCATGGTACTTCTGGAAAATATATTTTTTCATTTCTACCTCTTGGAGTCAATTTTGTTAAAAATACT
>SJYC01116891.1:0-37567 GCA_006408675.1 Madoqua kirkii | reverse complement strand
CTGGCTTTCTTTTAGTCCCTTAGTTTTTTATCTTTGTCTTTTTATTCTGGAATTTAAAGATTCTTCAATTTAGTCTTCTCAGTTGTAACTTTCTGCAGTATAGTTTATAATATAGAAATGTCTAATTCCTCAGCTTAGTTTTAAAAGCTATAATTGTCTGTCATACATATGTAAAATAGTTGCCTTTACAAATCATCTTTCCTGTTTATAATACGATGATTTTTTTTCAGTTAGCTGTGAAACTGATTTTTGCCTTTTCGCCTATAATACGATGATTTTTTTTCAGTTAGCTGTGAAACTGATTTTTGCCTTTTCACCTCTCTCATAAAAGGTAGAGACTTTCTACTGTCTATCTTTCCGTTGCACCCCTGCTCCTGAGAACATGGTAAGAACTGTACGTAGGTCCTTTTCTTAGAAACTAATCCACATATGCACATTCATAAAAAATGTCGTATGTGATATTATGTGATTCCAGAACTCCTTAAAGCTTGTTCATGACCCCCAGTAGCATTGTTCTTGAACCAGCTGCGTTGGTACCATCTAAGAAGTTTGTTATAAATGCAGAATATCAGCCCCTGCGCTAGATACTGAATTAGACTCTCCATTTTAACAAGATCCCCAGGTGATTTCTTTCATATTCAGGTTTGAGAAGCACTGTTGGAAGAGATTAGAGACTTCTGTAGTGTTGTGATCTATATTGATGGTGTTATTCTTTATATCTGTCAGCTTGGAAATACACACATGCACAGACACACATATGTATCTAGATTCCACTTATGAGAGATATCATATGGTATTTGTCTTTGTCTGACCTCTTTCACTTAACATAATGCCGCCCATTTTTCATTAAAGGCAAGATTTCATTTTTTCTTGCTGAATAATATTCTGTCATATATATCACAATTTCTTTATCCATTTATTTATTGATAGATACTTAGATGTTTCCATAGCTTGAATGTTGTAGATACTACAGTGAACATAGTAGTTCATATATTTTTAGAGTTAGTGTTTTCACTTTTTTCAGATAAATGCCCAGAAATTGAATTGAATAGATCATGTGGTAGTTCTAATTTGAACTTTTTGAGGAGCCTCCATACTGTTTTCCATGGTGTGCACTAAATTACATTTCTGCCAACACCATACTAGAGATTCCTTTCTCCACTTTCTCACCTACATGTGTTATTCCTAGTCTTTTTTATAATAATAATGCTGATGGGTTTGAGGTTTATTTCAGTGTGGTTTTTTATTTGCATTTCTCTGATTAATGAGGTTAAGCATCTTGTCATGTACCTGTTGGCCATTTGTATAAAATATCTACTCAAATTCTCTGCCTATTTTGTAATCTGAGTGTTTGGAGTTTTTGTTGTTGTTGTTGAGTTGTTTGAGCTTTTTATATATTTTTGGATATTGGCACCTTATCAGATATGTGATTTGCAAATATTTTCTTCCATTCAGTAGGTTCCTTTTTCATTTCATTGATGACTTCCTTTGCTGTGCAGAAGCTTTTAATTTTATATAGTCCTACTTCTTTATTTTTGCTTTTGTTACTTTTCCTTTTGTTGCCAGATTTAAAAAAAAATTGTCACCAACATGTGTCAAGAAGCTTAGTGCCTTTATTTTCTTCTAGGAGTTTTAGGGTTTCAGGTCTTATGTTCAGATCTTTAATTCATTTTGAATTAATTTTTGCATATAGTGTAAGGATAGAGGTCCATTTTCATTTTTTTGCATGTGGCTGGTCAGTTTTCCCAACACCTTGATTGAAGAGACTGTCCTTTTCCCATTGTATAATCTTGGCTCTTTTGTTGTAAATTAATTGATTGTACATGCATGGGCTTATTTCTGGGCTCTATTTCATCCCGTTGATCCATGTGTCTGTTTTAATTACTATAGCTTTGTAATATAGTTTGAAATTAGGGAATGTGATGCCTCCAGCTTTGTTCTTCTTTCTAAAATTACTTTAGAGTTTTCTTTTTCTTTTTTCTTCTAGATATTGTGTCTGGCATGTCATCAGAAGTACTTTAAAAAGAATTGTTCCTTGATTAACTAAATTGTACATAGCTAATTAAAGTAGGAGTATGTTGAAAAAGTCACAAAACAATACAATATTTGGATAGCAAGCTCTGCTATATGAACTAGTAGGAGACAAAAAGGGAACGATTTATAAACTTGCTCTATGTTTGTGACAATAGCAAACATATAGCAGTTACTGCCTGCCAGGCAGTATTCTAATCATTGTGTTTGTATATGTATGTACATATGCTCACTCACTTCTCATAATAACCCTGACAGCTTAGATGCTATTATTATTTGCATTTCACATATAAGGAACCAGAAACACAGAGAAGTATTTCAGCAAGATCACATAATTAGTAAGTAGAAGAGGTTGGATTTGAACCCAGATAGTATGGCTCAAGAGTTGGTGCCCTTAACATTTACACTGTGCAGCTGCTTTGTAGTTCTACTCTGAGACTTCCCTAAATTCAATGCAGTTTATGTACAAACTGATTAATTCCTGATATATTTGCTTTTTTAAATTTATTACTAGAACTCGTCTGTTTGTGATGCTTATAGATGAGCCACAGATGCCAGATCATTAGTGTTTTCTGAATTAATTTAGGTTTGCTATTAATTGAGATCTCTAAATGGCAAGATGTTGGATTATTGGATTTTATGCCGCATACCCTCAAGGTTTGTTGTGAGCATATTAAATAACTTATGCAAATACTTTCTATATATGATATTAATTTTATTTCTTCCTCAGTAGATAGATAAGAGATAATTTATAGAAATAGTAATTGGATGGCTATTAAAATTAGAAACAAAAATTAACTTCACAGAGAAGTACAAATAAATACCACATGCTAATTTAGTAAACATGTAAAAGTCAGAGTGTTCTATTAAGTGTTCAAAATGTTCAATACATAAGTGTTCAAGATATAAAAATCAAAATGTGGTTAGGGTGCAAGGAAACGAGCATTCGTACTTGACTAGCAGAAATGGTATCTCTGGCTGATGAGTTTATTATTATTACTTGACATAGATCATGGGCTTTTCCATATAAATTTTTCTTCGTAAACTATTTCCCTGATGTTGAATATTAGATTGTTTACAGTTTTGTTCACACATTTATAAATACTGTAATTGACATGCTTTAAATTTATCTAAATTTTAAAATTATTTTCTTAATGGTTAAGCCAAAAAAGTAGAATTATTGGGTCAAAGGTTATAGTATTTTAAAAGTTCTCATTAAAATAGTACCTGATTGTTACCGAGTTTTTACCATATGCTAACCATGGCTGAACCATGGCTGAGCACAGAAGAATTGATGCTTTTGAACTGTGGTATTGGAGAGGACTCTTGAAGGACCCTTGGACTTCAAGGAGATCCAACCAGTCTGTCCCAAAGGAAGTCAGTCCTAAATATTCTTTGGAAGGACTGATGTTGAAGCTGAAACTCCAATACTTTGGCCACCTGATGCGAAGAGCTGACTCATTGAAAAGATCCTGATGCTGGGAAAGATTGAAGGCAGGAGGAGAAGGGGATGACAGAGGATGAGATGGTTGGATGGCATCACCGACTCATGGGCATGAGTTTGAGTAAACTCTGGGAGTTGGTGATAGACAGGGAGGCCTGGCGTGCTGCAGTCCATGGGGTCGCAAAGAATTGGACACGACTGAGCCTCTGAACTGATTGACTGACTGAACCATGGCTTTTAATGCTATAGATGTAAAATTATTTAATCTTTATACTAATACTGTAAGATGGACCCTATTTTAACTCCATTTTATAGAAAACTCAGCCATAGAGGAATTAAATAATTTCCTAAAGACACAATTAGAGGTAGGGATTTTTCCCCCAGAAAGAGGGGGAAAAATCTTTAAGCTTCTGCCCTTGAATTCAAGATTATAATTTTTTATTATCAGTGAAACATTGTAATAACAGCACAGCAGCGTTGACCACAACTAGCACTCTATCATGGTAAATACCATTCCTAACTGAAAGGATCCAGGGATTATGGAAGAGTGGCTGATTTCATTCTGGGGCAGAAAATGCCAAGAGATGAGCCTGGGACATTGTGTATATCAAAAAAGCAAGAAAACTCTCAAAGACTAGTTAGTGGTTCATGCCAAAAGGACACAGGGACCAATGTAAAGAGACTCCCATTGACCAAAGGCGAGAGAACCTAAGTACCAAAAAGAGTAATAAAGACAGCTGATCAAATATAGAAAACTCATTGGTTCATAACAACAGACTCGTAATAAGACACACACCAGTACAAGCTACCAGATACCAGAGGTAACAAATAGGGCATTAACTCCATACTCTGAAAATAAGCCATTATAAGCAAAGAATTAAGCATTTATCCTCCCTTTTTCTCTGTAAGAACTGTGTTTCAGGGTAAGCAAATAACATTCGTTGAGGGAAAGTTCTTTATAAAAATTTAGCTAATGAATGTATAAAGAGTGGCAGGATTAGAAAATCATTTTTCCACCCTAATGAAATAATATATTCAGGCTGTGATCATCAGTAAATGAAACTGTTAGACAAGTGTCATGTGGGAATGTTACAGGGGAAGCATCAGGCTGCCCTACCTGGACCTGTTGATTAATCTCAGACTGATGAGAAGTCTGCAGGCAGACGGTGTGCTGCAGGGGTACATACAAAGCAAACAGCACCCCTCTGAAGGAGAATTCCAGCTAAAAATGTTGAACCTGTGTGAAATCAGGCTTCTGCAGCAGGGGTTAGCAAATTATGGCCATTGAGCCAAATCCAGCCCACTGCGTGTTTTTTGGTTTTGTTTTTTTTCATAATTTTTATTGAAATACAGCCACTCTGATGCATGTAAGTCTTGCCTTTGGCTCTTTCATGCTGTAGTGACAGAGTTGAGTAGTTGTGACAGAGCCTGTATAGCCACAGAGCCTAAAAATATTTGTTATCTCACCTTCCTTACAGAAAAAGTTGTCTGGCCCTTGAGGTAGATGAACAAAGTTAAGTGACACCAAAAGGAAGTGACACCACAATATGAGCCTGTAGCAGGACAACTGATCCGGTTTCTGTAACAAGTCAGTGGCATGGAAAGTAAGGGATATCACTGTGGGTTAAGAGACTAAAACACACTCACAAATGAAATGTGGAGATGTTTGGATCCTGCTCAAAATAAGCCAGCAGTAAGAATATATTTATGAGACAGCCAGGGAAACCTGATTATGACCTGGCTATGTTCAGTGATACTGAGAATAATTATTAATTTTGTTAAAATAAGTGCATGGTAGTTTGTAAGAGACTGTTTATATTTTTAGAAATGCATATTGATGTATATAGAAGTGAAATGATATATGGAATATATTTTAACATACTTCCCAAAAAGAAGAAAGGAAGCACCAAAAGCAGACTCAAACTCAAAACTCTTTGATACCAAGACTCATATACTTTCTACCATATCATCATGCTATTATATACTTTCTATAATAGATTTTCGTATATGGTCTTCTGGGTTGCTTTTAACAACTACTGGCCTGTCTTTTTCTAAATTCCCTCATCTCTTGGAATCCTTGTCAATATAAGTGCAATTTGATTTACTCCTATTCCATTATATCTATAGACATCAGTAACCGAGGAACAAGAATAGATATATTTACATTGCATAATTTTTTAAAATACGTGAAGAGAGTAATCTTCCAATTCATATAGGATACTTCTTAGGAAAATGCCTAGTTGACAGGGTAAACTGCAAGTTACTATTTTAAGATTCTGTGAAAGGATAGGTAAGTTATGAGATGAGCTCTGGTGGATGTGGGTGAGAAGCTAGCCACCTGCTCAGAGGAAAAAAGAGAATTCTTTAAATATATTTATTAGATTGATGGTCTCTAAGCTGTTAAGAACTCAGGAGTCATTGAAGATCAAAAATGGTAAAAGCATCATGCTTTTGACTTGATGTCCTCTCTTGCTGACCTGCAAGTTGCTAATGCTAATAGAGTTTCTTACAATCTAAAGACAGAAGCTGCTCAAGAGCTTTGAGTAGTCATTTGCTAATATTTTCCATTTTGAAGTACAGTTATAAGACATAGCTTTCTAAAGCCTGTTGTCCAAGTATACAGTTACATCCAAAATCTTTCTTTCCCTTCATCTCTTTCTAACTTCATTCACTAATGAAAAGAAGAATGCCTGTCTTCTGCTATATTTCTTCGTCCTTTTCCTTCTTTACTCTTACTCTCTGAGCAAACTACAACATGAAAACCAAATGGCTGTCTGTACAAGTGGTATTCCATGTTTAATTTCAAAATCTGGAATTTTGATTCTTTAAATGAACAGCTACTGAAATTTCACTCTGTCAGAAACTAAGAGATAGATTTTGGGAAATAGGAAGGCAGGGAGAAAGGGAGTGAAAAGAAAGAAAAAGAAGAAAGAAAGGAGGGATAAGACTTTCTTCGCCTCAGGACACTCAAAATTTTGGGTGTAAGATGTACTCATAGTTCAGTATCAAGATGATATCCTGTGAAAACATTAAGGACTCCTAACGCACCTGAGATGGATGGAGTTCTGTTTGCAGAATGGAGTTGAAGGAGTCCCTAATGGCTTTGGAAAAGGCAAGTCTGATATGAATCTTCAGTGAAACTATTGATGTGTGCTGGTAACAGTGTGCTGGACTGTTGCAGGCAGAGACTGCATCATGTTCAAAAACATCAGTTTCCAAAACTATGTATTTAAGCTGTGTTGAAACCGAATTTATATGTATGAAGTAAAAGCAGACCAAGAGTATTAAAAGTTAAGGGTGAAGAGATATAGAAAAGCCAGATAATAGTGGGCCTCAGAGACTGCTTAATACATACAAGGACTTGAACCAGTTACAGATTTATAAGCTGAAGATATACTTTTTCCAAAGATCTCTAGTAGCACTATGAAGAATGGATCAGAGGCTGCAAGACCAGAAGTACAAAGCTTGCAAGCTAATTCATTTATTCATACATTCGGCAAATATTTATCAAATGTCTGCTGTGAGCCAGGCATCATTCTGCATTTCTGTCCTTGTGGAGCTTAGATTTAATGCAGTGAAACTAGAAAGAAATATCAGTGACACAAAGGAAGGAATCATGAGAACTGAGTATATAGTGCAAAGGGAAAGACAGATTTGGTGAAAAAGAAATCTGGACTGACTTCCAGGTTTCTCTGCGGACAAGTGGGAGATGTTGTCATTCACCCAGGTAAGGAATACCAGAGAAGAAGATTGAAGGCAGATAAAAAAAGAGTTCCATCTCAGACATAGTGAATTTGAGATAGCTAGGTAATATTAAGGTAGTACTGAATTCCTATTTAGTGGGAAGTTAAAAGACAGCTTTTAGGATGGAAATAATAATAGGTGCTCCTTCATAGGGTGGTTATGATGATTAAATGTGTTAAAATGTGGAAATTGCTTAGACCATCATCTGGCACATATTCCAAACTCATTAGTTGCTATTGTTTTTATTTTAAAAGTAAGGGCTTTGAGCTAGACAAATCTGCCTAAATCCTGGCAGTGCCACTAACCAGTTGTGTGGCTTTGAGCAAGTCTTTTAAACTCTTGAATCTGAATTTCTCTGCATGTAACATGGCATAGTATCTGTTTTACATCGATGCTGTAAAGATCACTAATAGGATATGAAAAGCAACCGCAGTGACTGGCGATAAGTGTCCAGTGAATGTTGGGGGAGGTTGGTGTCAAGAATTCGCACCTCAAGAAAATGATTCTTATTATGGGTAAAATTTTGGGAGATAGCAATGTGGAGGACTCAAACCTTTAAACGTATGTGCTGAAGAATTTTCTAGAAAAGGAGAAGATACTATGTCAAAAGATCTCTGAGGGATTGGGGAGATAATTTACTAAGAGTATTTATTGGTCAAGGAAGTTGTTTGACGGCTCAGAGAGAATAAAGGACTAATGTAAGTTTTTGAGCGAATTAGAAATAGAGCTCAGTGAAGCTTTTTTTTATAAAGTTATACTTTAGTAATAAATATTCAGTTGAGATGAAACCATGACTATATCATGACATAATTCCTTGTGATTACATGATTTTCTCCACTATCAGGAAACTGGGTCCAGTGCTGATGTTTTTGAGGATTGTGTTTAATAGGTAGATCTTTCGTAATCTTTGCCACATGAGTTTCAGACATGCACTGAGGGTAAAAACTTAGCAGGTTCAGGAGCAAATGATGGGTATGGAAGCTCCATTAGTGTAGACTGTTTCAAAGAGTTTTTGACTGAGAAAGTAAAGACCAGGATAGAAAGAAACAAGAAGATGTACTGGCAAAAAAGTTTTTCTTTTATGGATGAGAAAGACCTGAATAAATCAAGAGGAAACAAATGAACCAGCAAGCAGGATCTTAAGGGGAAGGAAAGAAATGGGGCTAATGAGATTGCAGGATCCACTATCTGCTTTTAAGCTAACTTTTCATTTGGGTTCTTGGATCCCAGGATAGAGCCTCTGATAAACTTGAGAACAATCTTCCCTCCCAGTGAAATGTTCTCTGGCTTTAGACATTGCTAGAAGGAGAAACAAATCACCTGCCATCTCATCCTTCATAGATATTGTTCTTTAGTCACCAAATCATGTCTAACTCTGCAACCCTATGGGTTTCAGCCCACTAGGCTCCTGTGTCCGCGAGATTTCCCAGACAGGAATACTGGAGTGGGTTGCCGTTTCCTCCTCCAGGGGATCTTCCTGACCCAGGGGTTGAACCCAGGTCTTCTGCATTGGCAGGCAGATTCTTTACCACTGAGCCACCAGGGAGGTCCCTCATAAATAATAAAGATAAGAAAAAGAACAGTGTGGTCATTTGATGTGGAAAAACAAAAAAACAGCTGGTGAATGTCAAGAAAAACCTAAGTCTACAAATACTATCCCCAATGATTTTAACAATTTAGTGATTTCTTTTAAATGTTGTTAAAAGTATACTTTAAAAATTTAGATGGTTACTGGTTTTAAAATTCTGCTTCCTGTATAATTTTCCTTTAAAAGGCTCTTTTCCTGCAGTCTAATACAAATACATTAAGAATCATTTATCTTTGTTATTATTGCAGAAGCAATGCTGTTTCTATTTGTGTGCTTTAGTCTGTGCATAAATGCCATAGTGCTGTTAGTGACATCAGCAAGAATAAGAAAAGTTGCAGCCACATATCCATCTTCTCATTATTGAATCTCATATATAAGAACATTTTTCAAAGTGACCTGTTGCTATGGAAGAGAACAATGAATATGTTTCAATGTATGTATTAAGTGGTAGTTCTTGTACTGTTTTGTCAATAATATTAAGAAAAAAGATATCATCTGTAATTGTTTTTAACTATTTTTATGAAGAAAAAACTTGAAACCATAGCTATAGAATTTTATGTTGTATTAATTTTTTTCAGAAGGTAACGTTTTAGTTCATAGTATCAATACACATGAGTTAAAATACAAAAGTAATATATGCGTTAATAAGTTAAACAGTATAGAAATGTGTCAAGAATGAAAGCCAATCATCTCTGTCCCCCCTTCTTTCTACTTTGGGGCTGTGGTTAAGGGAGTAGAGTAATCACTATTAGTAGATTTTCTTTGTAACTTAGCATATACTTTTCTGGCAATAACTTGGACTCACAAAATGCACCAGAGGTCACAATTTCAAGTGTTGACAAAGACCAGGAAAGTAACACAAGTTAACTTAGATGGTGTAGGATCAATGCCAGATGGCAGTAAGTAATGGGGCATTGGGTATCTTAAAAAACAAACAAACACCAAATGTATACTTCTGTTGAAGGAAACAAGCTCAGTAGATTTGTGTGCATGAATACTTGTAGACAGTTACAAATTTTTTTTCAAGGAAAGTCAAGAAATTCAGTATCTTTTAATTAAAACTCTATTTTTAACACTGGAATTAGGTAGTCCTGGCTTTGAGTCTATCTCTACCATCTACTAGTTTAAAGAAACTCGCACAGTTTTCCTGATCTGAGTCAGTTTCCTCATCTGTAATATGGGGATAACAGTATCCTTAAAGTTTTAGGAGGAAAGTTAAATAGTGTCTTGGGTTCAGTGCAATGCCTAATACTTACAAATTATGACCTTGTAAATGCCTGTGACCGTACATTGTCTGGGTGTAGAATGTAGAAAAGGGATTCACTAGAGAGCTATTGGGCTAATGGAGATGTGTGTCTTGATTGTGGTAGTGATTGCAGTACCATATATGCTTGTTAGAACTCATCGAACTGTATACTTTGGAATTAGTGAATCTTTTGCATGTAAGTTATACTCAACAAAGTTGCTTTTAAAAATATAATTGCCTTTCCCTTCTGTCTGTACTTCAACTTCATCAACTATTAAAATAGAGTTGACATCAAAAATCCAACATTTTTATTACCTGGCTTCTACTGTCCCTTCCCAACCCCATTCATAGGCCATCCCTACATTGCAAAAGACTTTTCCTGTTGGAAAGTCAGGAAGAAAGAAAAAAAACACCTTTATTTGTTGCACTTTACTCTTGTACTGAGGTGACCATGTACTGGATTTATCTGTCTGGGTACTGTGCCTGATACATCATTTGAGTAAAGCAAACCGCTAGGCACTTTGCAGAAGCATTATAATGTAATCAACAAACTATATAGTTCAGTAATAAAATATGAAATTTAGTAAACCAAGAAGAAAAATTAGAAGCAAAAGCAATATACTTGTTGTTTCCTTAAATGAGAGTAAAATACCTAAGTAGCAGCACACAGTGTGTATGTGGATGTGTATATGTCCTTTAAAAACTCATCCCAAGTCATTCTTTGAGGCCAGTAATACCCTGATGCCAGAAAAAGGGAACTACAGACCAACTTTCCTTAATTATGTAGATGCAAAAATCCTCTTAACAAAGTGCTGGTGAACCAAATCCAGCAATATTTAGAAGGACTGTAAACTGTTACCAAATGAATTCTTCCCAGGAATGTGAGGTTCAACATAGGACGATCCATGTGATATACCATGTTGACAGAATTAAGGACAAAAATCACAGAGTCATCTCAGTAGACACAAGCAATTGACAGTAACAAATACTATTTTATAATAAAAATACTTTAAAAATTAGGAATAAAAAGGAACTTCCTCAGCCTGAAAAACAGCATTTATGAAAAACCCACAGCTAACAACATACTTAACAGTAAAAGACTGAAATATTCTAAGACCAGGAGCAAGACAAAGATGTCCATTTGCTCTCACTACTTCTATTCATTATTGTATAGGAGGTTCTAGGCAGGAGAAATAGGCAAGGGAAAAAGGCATCTTAATTAGAGGGGGAGAAGTAAAGCTCTCTCTGTGTATAGATATGACATACTTGTGTGTAAAAATCCTAAGGAATTCATAAATGCCCATGAGAGCTACTAAATTCAGCAAGATTGCAGAATATAAGAAAAATGATTCTTATACACTAGCAATGAACAACTGAAAATCAAGTTAAGAAAATTTGATTAGCAATAGCATGAACAAGAATAAAATACTTCAGAATAAATGTAACAAAATGTAAAACTAGTAGAAACTACCAAATATTGTGGGAAAAATTAAAGAATATCTAGTAAATGGAAAAGGTCACTTTTCATTCCAGTCCCAAGGAAGGGGAATGCCAAGGAATGTTCAAACTACTGCATAATTGGACTCATTTCACATGCTAGCAAAGTAATGCTCAAAATTCTCTAAGCTAGGCTTCAGCAGTACGTGAACCAAGAACAGCCAGATGTTCAAGCTGGATTTAGAAAAGGCAGAGGAACCAGAGATCAAATTGCCAACATCCTTTGGATCAAAGAAAAAGCAAGAGAATTCCAGAAGAATATCTACTTATGCTTTACTGACAATGTAAAGCCTTTGACTATGTGGATCACAGCAAACTGGAAAATTCTTAAAGAGATGGGAATACCACACCACCTTACCTGCCTCCTGAGAAATCCGTACGCAGATCAAGAAGCAACAGTTAGAAGTGGACATGGAACAATGGACTGGTTCAGAATGGGGAAAACAGTATGTCAAGGCTGTATATTGTCACCCTGCTTATTTAACTTACATTCAGAGTTCATCATGCAAAATGCTGGGCTGGATAAAGCACAAGCTGGAACCAAGATTACCAGGAAAAATATCAATAACCTCAGATATGCAGGTGACACCACCCTTATGGCAGAAAGCAAAGAGGAACTAAAGAGCCTTTCGATAAAGGTGAAAGAGGAGAGTGAAAAAGCTGGCTTCCAATTCAGCATTCAAAGACGAAGATCATAGCATCTGGTCCCATCACTTCATGGCAAATAGATGGGGAAATAATAGGAACACTGACAGACTTTATTTTCTTGGGCTCCAAAATCATGTGGACAGTGACTTTATCTGTGAAATTAAAAGACGCTTGCTCCTTGGATGAAATGACAAACCTAGACAACATATTAAAAAGCAGAAACATGACTTTGCTGACCAAGGTCCGTATAGTCAAAGGTATGGTTTTTCCAGTAGTCATGTATGAATGTGAGAGTTGAACCATAAAGAAGGCTGAATGCCCAAGAATTGAAGCTTTTGAACTATGGTATTGAAGAAGACTCTTAAGAGCCCCTTGGACTGCAAGGAGATCCAACCACTCCATCCTAAACCACTTTCATTGCTGAGGGCTGGGTTCAATCCCTGGTTGGGGAACTAAGATTCCATCCTAAAGGAAATCAATCCTGAATATTCACTGGAAGGACTGATGCTGAAACCGAAGCTCTAAAACCACCTGATGTGAAGAGCCAACTCATTGGAAATGACCCTTTTGCTGGGAAAGATTGAAGACAGGAGGAGACTGGGATGACAGAGGATGAGATGGTTGCCTGGCATCCGTGACTCAATCACTTGAGTTTGAGCAAACTCCAGGGGATGGTGAAGGACTGGGAAGCCTGGCGTGCTGCAGTCCATGGGGTCACAAAGAATTGGACGTGACTGAGTGATTGAACAACAAGAAGTACATAGAAAGACGTCCATCATATTTATGTATCTGAAGAATTAATATTGTTAGGAATTAGTATTCTTTATACTCCCCAAGTTGATCTACAGATTCAACACAATCTATACTAAAATTTCAACTGTCTTTGCAGAATTGACAAGCTGATTTTAAAATTCATTTAGAGGAAATTATCTGTTGGTCCAGTGGTCGGGACTCTGCACTTTCATTGCTGAGGGCTGGGTTCAATCCCTGATTGGGGAACTAAGATTCTACAAACTGTATGTCATGGCCAAATAAATTAATTAAATTATTGATAAATTGATTTAGATAGTCAAGTGATTCAGAGTAGCCAAAATAATCTCAAAAAAGAACAAAATTGGAATACTCATACTTCCCAATTTCAGATGCTACAGTATCAATACAGTATCAAGCTACAGTAATGAAAAGTGTGTGGTACTGGCATAAGGATATATATTTTAGATATTTTAGATCAATGGTACAGAATTGAAAATACAGCAGTAAATAATTATAGCCAACTGACATTCAACACAAGTACCAGGATAATTCACTGGGGAAAAATTTAATATTTTCATCCATTTGTGAGACAGCTGGTTATCCACATGCAGAAGAACGACTGTGACCCTTTTTTCACACTGTACACAACAGTTAACTCAAAATGTACCGGAGACCAAATGTAAGTGCTAAAACTATGACATGCTTAGAAATAAACAGGAGTAAATCTTTGTGATCTTGAATTACAAAATGGGTTCTTGAATAGGACTCCAGAACACTAGCAACAACAACAAAAATAGACTAATTGAATTGTCTCAAAATCAGAAAATACCTATACTTCAGATACTTATTTCAACATCAAAAAACATCTTTACATCAGGAAAGTGGAAAATTAAACTACAGAATGGGAGAAAATATTTTTGAATCACATATCTGATAAGGGATTAATATGCACAATATGTAAAAACTGTCACAACTCAACAAAAACAAAAAGACAACTCAGCTAATTAAGAAATGAGCAAAGGATTTGAATAGATGTTTGAATAGATGTTTCTCCAAAGAATATATTTATATCCCCAATAAACACATGAAAAGAACCTCAACATCATTACTCATTCAGTTCAGTTCAGTTCAGTTGCTCAGTTGTGTCCGACTCTTTGCAACCCCATGAATCACAGCACGCCAGGCCTCCCTGTCCATCACCAACTCCCGGAGTT
The DNA here is from genome assembly GCA_006408675.1 of Madoqua kirkii. Lineage (NCBI taxonomy): Eukaryota > Metazoa > Chordata > Mammalia > Artiodactyla > Bovidae > Madoqua > Madoqua kirkii. Next base: position 23,402 of record SJYC01116891.1, on the reverse strand, counting down.
CACTCAGACTCACGTCCATTGAGTCAGTGATGCCATCCAGCCATCTCATTCTCTGTTGTCCCCTTCTCCTCCTGCCCTGAATCCCTCCCAGCATCAGAGTCTTTTTCCAATGAGTCAACTCTTCGCATGAGGTGGCCAAAGTACTGGAGTTTCAGCTTTAGCATCATTCCTTCCAAAGAAATCCCATGAGGGAAATGTAAGTGAAACCACAGTGATATATCACTTCACACCCACCAGAATAACTGTAATAAAAAGACAATAAAAAAGTATTGTTGAAGATATCAGGAAATTGGGACCGATACACGTGGCTGTTGGGAATGTAAAATTGCACCGCCATTTGGAACAAAGCTTGGCGTTTGCTCAGAAAGGTAAGCATAGAGGTTTCAAAAAGACCCAGCAATTCCACTCTGTGAATATACTCAAGAGAATTGAAAACATGTCTGCACACAAGCTTGTATATATATCCATAGCCGTATTCACAAAAAGTGGAAACAACCCAGCTGTCTACCAGCTGATGAATGGATTAGCCCAATGTGATTTATCCATGTAATGGAATACTATTGGGCCATAAAAAAGAATGAACTACTGATTTTTGGCACAACATGGATTACCCATGAAAACGTTATGCATGATGAAAGAAACCAGATACGTAAGATCACATATTGTACGGTTCCATTTATATGAAATGTTTGGAATAGGAAAACCCCATAGAGACAAAAACTGGATTAGTTAATGTAGGGGCTGGAAGAAGACAAAAAGAGGAATTACTGTTAATAGGTACGCATTTTCTTTGGGGTTGATGGAAACATTCAGGAATGAAATAGAAGTGATGGTTGCACAACTTTTTGAATATAATTTGAAAAACCATGGATGGTACACTTTAAATGATGAATTAAGTGTTGTGTGAACTATATGTCAGTAAATCTCATTGGAAATATAGGTGTATAATTCTCATTTTTCCTGGATTTCTGAATCTATTCAAACCTTCATAATTACTCTTGTGAAACATGGAAGTCACAGGTAAGAACCTTTGAACCCATATAGTCTTTAGCTGAGTCCCTTTCTAGTTTGTTTTGTGAGTTCTTACATCAATGCTTCAAGCTGTTTTACAATAACGATTATTTTCATCTGCGTGAACATGGTCACCGAGGTACTTAGCAGTGGGATTCATAACTCTTGCATGTTCTTTCAAGGATATGATTCATACTCTGAATACAGGTAACTTGTGTTTGTTTAGTATTTGTTGTTTGACTAATAGTTCATTGTCATCATGCCCTTATTTGAAGATATTTCCAGCATAAAATCTTACTGACATAATATAGGAAGCCTAAACATAAAAATAATGAATTCCCAAATGTCTTTTAATGTGCTTTGAAAATTAGAATGTTTATTTCCATAAAAAATAATGTTGTAAATGATCATCATTATTATTTTAAGTAGCAGGTAGGTTCGCCAGTTCATAAAAGTCTATTAAATCCATAATGAATGCCTACAATTAAAAAGCTATAGAAATAATAGTTTTAGAATACCAGTAATTAAATAAAGCAGGAAAATAAGCTCTGTCTCCAAGGGATTTCTTAACCTTTTTTTGCACAGAATGTCTCTTTATAGATATTCGTTAGACACTATGGAGCCTGTTTTCAAAAGAATGTTCTGAATTTTCTATACACTTTTAAGGCATTCACAAACATCTTTGTTTAGCCATGACCTGGGAAAAGTGTGTTTATTAGTCTACTTGGACTGCCTTATCGAAATACCAGAGTCTGGGTAGCTTAACACACATTTATTTTCTTACAGTTCTGGGCGCTAGAGGTCCAAGGTCAAGGTGCTGTCAGGGTTGGTTTCTGATGAGGTTCCTGTTCCTGGCTTGCAGTGTCCATTTCACTGTATCCTCACATGGTCTGTTCTCTTTGCACAAATAAAGAGATATCTGATATCTCTTCTTAAAGAAACAGTCTTATCAGATTAGGTCCGCACGCTTGTGACTCCGTTTAGCCTTAATTATCCCCTTGAAGGCTATATCTCCAAATATAGTCACGTTGGGCATTTGGGCTTCAACATATTAATTTTGACGGTACATTTCAGTCCATAACAGTGTACTTTCTCTATTCCTTATTTGACCAGGTAGAAATGACTGTATTAAAATCACTAAAAAAAAAAAAAGAGATTGGGAGACTTCCCTGCTGGTCCAGTGGTTATGAATCCACCTGCCAGTGCAGGGGACATGGATTTAACCCCTGGTCTGGGAAGCTCTCGCATGCCATGGGGCAGCTAAGCCCATGCACCACCAACTGCTGAGCCTGTGCCCAGAGCCCACACATCCTGGAGCCCATGCTCTGCAATAAGAGAAGCCCACACACCAGAAGAGTAGCCCCCCACTCACAACTAGAGAAAGCCCACATGCAGCAATGAAGACGAGGGCAGCCATAAGTGAACACGTAATTTTTTTAAAATTTAGATTGGGCAGAATCAGAGCTTAAGACCTAGATATTCTAAAGTAATTTAGACCAAAAAAAAAGTGCCTCCACAACATGAAAATCTAGAAAGAAAGTCTGGGGAAATTATTAAGATCTCAAAAATTTATGGTCATTGAAATCACAAACTCCCAAAAAGGAATGAATGGCAGAAAAAAACTGAGGAAATTAAGTGATTCCTCAATGATCTAATTAAGAACATGTTCCCAAGATAAAAAGGATATTTAATAACCAAAAATAAAAGCATTGCTATTATTAATATAGAGAAAACACAAGATTGAGTTCAGCAAAAATAACAAGGACAACAAAGCAGCCTTTTCAACATTTCTTTGTAGAATAAAGAATAATAGAATATAAGTCTGTTACTTTGACAAATGGTATAATATTGGTGATGTTTATGTCCCCTCTGTTAAATATACTACTCTTCACACTGAAAGGGTAAGAGTAATTGTAATCTGAGAGTCTTCTTGGAGGACACAGGTACAGAGATTATAGTAGTTCATCCAGAGACTCTAAATGATTTAACAAGTTCTGACTTAGGTGGTAAAGTACTTCCAGGGAATGAGAGAAGCAAAGAAAGATCCGATGATTGGAAAACAGAACTGCAGTTTTAATTTTCCAAAATGGGGTAAGAAGGATGAGAGTTCTGCAAACCAGCAGTTACTGATATTGGCTCTAGGGAAGATCATAAAAAATAAAAGAATACCCAGGAAAAGAAATCTACAAGCCATATGAACTTGGTTAGAACAGTGTTACCAGAACCTTAGTTTCTTTACAGATTGGTAGTAGAAATGTCAGAGGCAAGTGTTATTCCCTTCTAGAAGGGTATAACAAATTCTCTTATACTTTTTGCACAATTTAGAAAAATTTCATCTGGGTACTAGAACAACATCTAATACAATAATCATCCTAACTAGAAACAACTACTTCTTTTAAATTCTTATGGTTGGCTTTTTGCATCCTTTGGCGAATAACACACACAAAAAAGGAATTTGAATGAAAAGGAGTGAAGATAGTTTAAGAGACATATGGACAGCATCAAGCAGACTGATATATGCGTTATTAAATTGTGAAAAGAGAAAGACAATCTTAAAAGCAGCAAGAAAAAAACTTGTTACATGCAAGCAAATCCTCATAAGACTATTAGCAGAAACTTTGCAGGCCAAAAGGGAGTAGCATGCTATATTCAGAGTGCTGAAAGAAAAAAAAAAAAAAAGGCAACTGCCAACCACGAATAGTTTACCTGGCAAAGTAGTTCTTCAGAATTAAAGGAGGGATAAAGAGTTTTCCAGAGAAACAAAAGCTGAAGGACTTCACTATACCACCTCACAAGAAATGTTAAAAGGAACTTCTCCAAGTTGAAATGAAAGGATGCTAATAGAAAAGATAATAAAAGTATAAATCTCACTGGTAAAGGTAAATATAGAGTTAAATTCAGAATAGTCAAATGTATTGGTGATTAGTAAATCACTTATAACTCTAGTATGAAGGTTTAAAAGCAAAAGTACTAAAAAGTAACTGTGACTAAAATAATTTATCATGAATACTCAGGGTGAATAGATACAAATTGTGACATTAAAAATATAAAATGGGAGGAGTAAAAATGTAGAGCCTTGGTGTGCATACAAAGTTAACAGCTCAAAATAGACTATTATAAGATAGTTAAGCCTCACAGAACAACAAAGCAAAAACCTATGGTAGGTACACAAAAGAGAGAAAGCTTATCAGACCACCACAGAAGATCATCAGATCACAAAGAAGAAAGTAAGAGATGAAAAAAAGGAACAAAGGAATTATTGAAAAAACTAGAAAACAGTTAACAAAATGCTATTAGTAAGTCCACTTCGGATTTCTTTCTCTTTTTTGTTGGTTAGAACTGCCTATTGTCTCATGTCTGAACTTTTATTATTTTTTTCCCAACTTTTTCAGACATTGGACAGCAGGCAGTATAAAACTGTGATCTCTGAGAAATAAAGATCTCTGGGAAACAAATTTTAAAAAGTTCTTTTATTGCATTAGCTTTCTACCTGGAGAAAGCTAGTCTGTTATCCATTGCTTCATCAGGACCAGCAGCAGGAGTTCTGTGTTTGAGGTTTTAAAAATCTTTCTTTGTTGCCATGAAAAATTGTATCTTCTCTATCTTCTGACTGGCTGTTGCTTGTTTCTATAAAGATGTTTTATTTTTGTATGCTTATTTTATATCTTGCTATTTACTAATTTATCTATTTTTTATAATTTTGCTCTTTACTGTCTTGGGTTTTTCAAGTATACAATCATATCAGATACAGATAGATCTTGTTTTACCTCTTTTCCTGTCCTTATGCCTATAATTGTCTTTTCTGTGTAATTGCACTGGATTAATATCATAGCTAATATGGGTACTCCTATCTTCCACTCCTATTTTTAGTAGAAAAGCCTCCAAAACTTCCTACCTAAGTAAGAAGCGTGCTAATTTTATTTTGGTTTTATATTGTTTCCTTCTGTTTCATGTATTTTAAATTATTTTCTCAGTAGATAATCAACTCTGGTGGCAAAGACTATGCCTTTTACTTATCTGTCATCAACCTTCTGTTCATTCGTTTATTTGATCAGATTTGGACTAAGCATCTCCTATTGTGTGTTGGGTTCTGTGCTAGTCACTGAGTTACAAAACAGAACAAACCTGGCTATGTCCCAGGACCCACCCACCTTCCCCCACCTAGATTAAGGTCACACATCAGACATTACACAGATAAAACGAGTGTGATAAGTTTTCAGAAAGTGACAGTACTGTAGGAGCCTGTTAGCAGAATGACCTAACCTAGTATGAAGGAAACCCACTCCAGTGTTCTTGGCCTGGAGAGTCACAGGGACAGGGGAGCCTGGTGGGCTGCTGTCTCTGGGATCTCACAGTCGGACACGACTGAAGTGACTTGGCAGTTGGCAGTATGAGGGAATTAGGAGATACCTTCCTAAAAAAATAATATGTTAAAGTCCAAAGGCAAAAGACACAACTGACTCTTTTCTAAGGGAAATCTAATATTTCTGGAAAGAAGAGATGGAGTGGAAAAGTGAATCAATCATAAGAGAGGAAACTTTTGGAGTAGTTGGGAAGGCTCATACTACAGAGAGTTTGGTAAGCCCTATTTACAATTTTGAAATTTCTAAGTAGAATAGAAACCATGTTTGCTTTGGAGGTATATATATATGTATGTACATATTTTGACATTTGATACTTCTCACTGCACAGTGAAAACAGGATTGTAGGATGCTGATCATATAAGTGACTTGTAACTGCTGCTCATTAACTTTTAAACCAATGATATTCCCCCATGCAAATTGGAGTAGCTGTAGCAGGTGGGTTTTAACTCTGAAAGTTAAGAAGTTAAGTACTGTTTCTTCTGCAAGTAGGTATATTCATGTCTGCATTCTTTTTTTTTTTAAGTAAGGAGCACAAACTTTTTAAGGACTGTGAATTTGAATTTTTAATCCATCCAATTATTTGCTTTTTGAAAAAAAATTACTAAATTGCTATAAGCTGGTTTTCTTGGCTTAAAGTGAACTGCTTTTTTAAGGATAAGTTGAGGGAAGCCTTGTGAGGCACTTAAGGTGTGTCTGGCATGTATCTATCACATCTTAGCAGTATTTATTAGCTTTCTTTTTTTTAAGAATTAGTTCTTAAAAGAATAAGAATAGACAGGAAGAAAGATACAAAGCAACAAGGATGGAGAGACCATAAATTAAGACATTCTCTAAATGATGATATTCTGTTTATGCAGGTGAGTAAATCTTAGGAGAAATTGTTTAATTAAGGTTCATGAATAAAATAAATAGTAAAGCTAAGGTTTGATTCCACAGAGTCTGGTTCCAGAGCTCAATTTCATCACCCTGTGGTCTCTTTTCCTAAAACAGTACATATCTCTTTTAGAAGATTCTCTCTTGTGTTGAAGAAATTACAGAACCATATTTTAGCTTGGTAAGAAGAATTATAATTGGGACCAATTGTCTTTGGAATTTGGTCAATAGGAATGAAAAAAAATTAAGTCTTAAAAGTTACTTCCTAATTTAAGTGATAATAAAACTTTTTCTTGTTTTCTAGAGTTCTAGCTAATTAGCTGGTCCACTAACTAATTAGTCAGTTGCTAGTGGCCCAGAGATAAAGAATCCACCTGCCAAGGCAGGAGGTGCAAGAGACACCAGTTCGATCGGCGGGTCAGGAAGAGCCCCTGGAGGAGGAAATGGCAACCCACTCCAGTGTTCTTGCCTGGAAAATTCCATGGACAAGCCTGGCAGGCTACAGTCCACGGGGTCGCACAGAGTTGGACTTGACAGCACGTGCACGCATACACATACAATGTATGTCCATGAAGTAATGTTTTACCAGACTGTATTGCTCCAGTGTACAGCAGCTTTAAAGGGTGACTTTTGTGCAAATCTCTTGCATGGTCGCACTGTAGTTGCAATGAGAAGGTGGTGTGTATACACCCTCAGATGTATGGGGTTTTCTTCTCTTGGGTGTTGGGGGCTGGGCATTAGGGGAAATATAATGAGCTTTGTATTAACAAAGCAATTTGGGGCAGTGCTCTCAGCTTATAACTTGTGTTTTGTAAGTGGCATTTTTGTAAAAATGGGAAGTATACCTCAATTAAGCAGCCCACTTATTTCATGTGATACTTAGAGTAGGAAATATCTAGTATAATGTAATCCTCAAAAAAGGGATAGTTATTTGATGTTACCAGAAATTATCATTTTTTTTAGCTTTTAAATAGGACTTCTTAAATTAGAGTAAATTTATGGGAAGTTGGTAGTATCATGTTTTATGATTTAAAGTATTGTTATGTTGGTTTTGAAAATCAGTAATACTTCTGAAATGATAATATTTCATACAATATTTATAAGATTTGCTTATTTAGAATGATAGGAAATGAACTATATGTATTCTCTTCTATTTTTTGGATAATATGAATAAGTTTTTTTAAAGAAATCTGTGCCTGTTGTATTAAATTCAGTCATTGCTGAAGTACACAAAGCAGATCTTCCTCTTTAATTTCAGTTTGTGTATACCCTTAGATACACACACATATATATGTATGTGTGTATATATATACACACACACATGCATTCATATATCTTACACTTATACATTGTTGCTGTTTTCCTTCTGCTTGTCTTTATTCTGTTTACTGAATTAGAATAAAAATTTAATGTATAAAATATATCTAATATTAAAACTCTCCTGAGGATAATTTAATATGCTACCTTAAGGGTATTTGAATCTTAGGGTCACAGATTACACAGCTTTAGCTAATTTGGGATTGTAGCTACTTTGAAAGTATAAGGTTTAAACCCTACCCCTCAAATGTTAATGTACGTTCAAATCACTGGGAGCAGGGGAATGATCTTGTTAAAATGTAAATTCTCATTCAGTAATCTAGGGTAGGGCCTGAGACTCTGCCTTTCTAATAAGTTCCCTGTAATGCCAATACTGCTGATCTTCCTGTAAATCAAGCAAAGATTTAGGCAGTTTATACTGACCTTTAGCAAATCTTGTTAGTTGTTTATTGAATCTATTTCCTATTTACTGTTTTGTTTATGCTACCAATTTTCATAAGTTGTGCACATTAAAGAAATAATGTAAGAGCTTTCTAGTAGTTTCATTTCTGTGTCTGTATCATTTAATATTGCTGGGAAAAATGTGGCTTCTACGAATGTTCAGTACTTATATAAATAACTGATCTGATTTATTTCTGTACTAAATACAACTTACACACCTGTGCCACCATTTCCACTGGATCATTTTTAATGGAGGGAAATATACCATCTCTTTTCATTTTTGAAGACTGTAGTTGTAGTTGAACTAATAAGGTTGTTTTATCACTATTATTCTTCAGTAATAATTAAAATATATTTTATATAGCCATAAAAATGAATTTCTGTTCCGTGCTCTGTGTCTGGCCCTGTTGTTCATTTGCTAAGTCATGTCTCACTCTTTGCAACCGCATGGAGTGTAGCACACCAGGCTCCTCTGTCCTCACTATCTCCTGGAGTTTGATCAAGCTCACATCCTTTGAGTTGGTGATGCCATCTAACCATCTAATCATCTGCTCCCCCTTCTCTTTTTGCCTTCAATCTTTCCCAGCATCAGGGTCTTTTCCTATGAGTCAGCTCTTTGCATCAAATGGCTGAAGTATTGGGCCTTTAGCATCAGTCTTTCCAGTGAATATTCAGGGTTGATTTCCTTTAGAATTGACTGGTTTGATCTCCTTGCAGTCCACGGGACTCTCAAGAGTCCTCCCCAGCACCACAATTCAAAGGCATCAGTTATTCAGCACTCAGCCTTCTTTAAGGTCCAATTCTCACATCCATACATGACTACTGGAAAAACCATAGCTTTGACTTTTTGGACGTTTGTTAGCAAAATGATGTCTGTGCTTTTTAATATGCTGTCTAGATTTGTCATAGCTTTCCTTCCAAGGAGCAGACATCTTTTAATTTTCATGACTATAATCACCATCTGCAGTGAAGGAGCCCAAGAAAAATGGCACTGGTTCCACTTTTCCCCTTCTATTTGCCATGGAATGATGGAATCGGTTGCCATGATCTTAGTTTTTTGAGTGTTGAGTTTTAAGCCAGCTTTTTCACTCTCTTTCACTTTCATTAAGAGACTGTTTATTTCGTCTGCACTTTCTGTCACTAGAGTAGTGTCATCTGCATACCTGAGATTGTTGGCTATTTCTCTCGACAGTCTTGATTCTAGCTTGTGATTCATCTAGCCCAGCAATTCATATGATGTACTCTGCATATAAATTAAATAGGGTGACTATATACAGACTCAATGTACTCCTTTCCCAATTTGGAACCAGTCCGTTGTTCCATGTCTGGTTCTAACTTGACCTGCATACAGATTTCTCAGGAGGCAGGTAAGGTGGTCTGTTACTCCCAACTCTAAGAATTCTCCACAGTTTGTTGTGATACACAGTCAAAGGCTTTAGTGTAGTCAATGAAGAAGAAGTGATGTTTTTCTGGAAACTCCATTGCTTTCTCCATGATCCAACCAATGTTGGCAATTTGATCTCCGGTTCTTCTGCCTCTTTGAAACCCAGCTTGTACATCTGAAAGTTCTCAGTTCATATACTGCTGAGGCCTAGCTTGAAGGATTTTTAGTATTACCTTACTAGCATGTGAAATGAGTGCAGTGGTAGAGTAGTGTGAACATTCTTTAGCATGGCCCTTCTTTGGGCTTGGAATGAAAACTGACCTTTTCTAGTCCTATGTATCAGGTGCTTAATTGCCATGATTTCATTTCATTGTCTTGGCCCTCCCATGGCCTCCCTTCATTCATTAGCTCTTTGAGCACCTGCCTGTTCTGGGAGAGGTGAGGCAGGTGAACACAGGTTCTGCCATCCTTAGTGCCTTCAGTTCAGTTCCTCAGTCATGTCTGACTCTTTACCCCATGAACCACAGCACGCTAGGCTTCCCTGTCCATCACCAACTCCCAGAGTCCACCCAAACCCATGTCCATTGAGTCAGTGTTACCATCCAACTATCTTATCCTCTCTTGTCCCCTTCTCCTCCTGCCCCCAGTCTTTCCCAGCATCGGTGTCTTTTCAAATGAGTCAGCTCTTCTCATCAGGTGGCCAAAGTATTGGAATTTCAGCTTCAAAATCAGTCCTTCCATTGAATACCCAGGGCTGATCTCCTTTAGGATGGACTGGTTGGATCTCCTTGCAGTCCAAGGGACTCTCAAGAGTCTTCTTGAGTTAAATAAGCAGGGTGACAATACACAGCCTTGACATTCTCCTATTCCTATTTGGAACCAGTCTGTTGTTTCATGTCCAGTTCTAACTGTTGTTTCTTGACTTGCATACAGATTTCTCAGGCAGGTAAGGTGGTCTGGTATTCCCATCTCTTTCAGAATTTCCCACAGTTTATTGTGATCCACACAGTCAAAGGCTTTGGCATAGTCAATAAAGCAGAAATAGATGTTTTTCTGGAACTCTCGTGCTTTTTCCATGATCCAGAGGATGTTGGCAATTTGATCTCTAGTTCTTCTGCCTTTTCTAAAACCAGCTTGTACATCTGAAAGTTCATGGCTCACGTATTGCTGAAGCCTGGCTTGGAGAATTTTGAGCATTACTTTACTAGCATGTGAGATGAGTGCAATTGTGTGGTAGTTTGAGCATCCTTTGGCATTGCCCTTCTTTGGGATTGGAATGAAAACTGAGCTTTTCCAGTCCTGTGGCCACTGTTGAGTTTTCCAAATTTGTTGGCATATTGAGTTCAGCACTTTCACAGTGTCGTCTTTCAGGATTTGAAACAGCTCAACTGGAATTCCATCACCTCCACTAGCTTTGTTCATAGTGATGCTTCCTAAGGCCCACTTGACTTCACATTCTAGGATGTCTGGCCCTAGGTGAGTGATCACAACATCGTGATTATCTGGGTCGTGAAGATCCCCCTTAGTGCCTTGGGGGATGCTAAACAGTAATCAGGCAACCATAGAAATGTGGTGGTTGAAAAGATAAACTATTAATTATAATATTTGTTATTATCTTCACTTTTTGAACCCTCAAAGAGATTCTGCTGTGCCATTGAAGTTGCTCCCACCTAGCTTTCTCTGAACCTGCCCTGCACTAGGGAGAATGCGTTATCAGCTGGAAATTGATCTAATGCATAGACAGAGACAAAACTTTGGAAGTAAACATGAGCAACTTGTAGAAGAAAAGTAGAAGTAGATGGAAATCATTCATAATACAGCTAAATTAAAATTTTAAGAATAATACATGAGGCACTCTGTTTACTCATTTAAAGGAGTAGTTTCTACTTTAAAAGGAGTCTTTTTTAAACACTATTTTTCTAGCTGACACTTGGTAACTAATTTCAGTTACTTGAATGCTTCCATGTTCCCACTTTGTGGTAGGAGGTATAGAAAATCAGGGGCTACCAAAGTAGGATGATATCTTGTCTCTACTCTAAAGACGATTGATTGAAAGTCGCTCAGTCTTGTCCAGCTCTTGTGACCCCATGGATTATACAGTCCATGGAATTCTCTGTGCCGGAATACTGGAGTGGGTAGCCTTTCACTTGTCCAAGGGATCTTCCCAACCCAGGGATAGAACCCAGGTCTCCTGCATTGCAGAAAGATTCTTTACCATTTGAGCCACAGGGGAAGCTAAAGACAGTTAGAGTAGTTGATAAGAAGATGTTGACAGATTTAGAAGACAGTGCAATGCAAGACCTTCTTTTTGCAAGTACCAACATGTGTGACTGTAGCAGTGAGCACATGTGGACTGATTAAGCATGCTTTTAGAGAAATGCTGTTCTAAAAAGTTTATGATTGTCCCTTTTCTAGTAATAGTAAAAGTTCTCTTTTGACTGTTCACTTGATAGAAAATTCTTTCTGGTATTAATCACATCTATATATCTGGCTTTTATATTACACTACCTTGTTGTGATTTCCAAAACATTTTATTGTTCTTACTATGATGTGGGGCTTTATAGTATTGTTTTGAAGATTATTATGAGACTTTAATTTAGTTTCTGAATATTATAAGTAGCTCTAAGTACCTGTTTTTCTGTTGGAGGGAGACTCTGAAAAATTTTTTTAAATTTTATCTTGGAAATTAGTTTATTCATTATGTTTAATTTTAGGAAATGGTGCTCTTGCAGAACATTCTGAAAATGTGCATATTTCAGGAGTGTCAACTGGTAAGTCATTTTTTGTAATGTTTAAATTTCATGCATGACTTATATGGTAAATATTGAAAGCCACCTGGTATCTTATGAAGTGATATTTGGCTATAAAAATTATTACTGCTTTTTGCAGCATGTAATAAGGAAAGAACTGGAACATGGAGAAATTCTCACAAGATAAAATTGATACTTGCATGCCTGTGGGTTGATTATACTTTTCCAGACCAGACTGCATAATTATTTTTCTGTACAAACACTGAACCAAGAGAAAAGTTAGCTCAAGTTGAATTTGTGTTTTCTTTCCATACAAAGTTATATGAAATGAAATTTGTTAAAATGTAATTTTGAATGATGTTCATAGTATTGTAGCCTTAGAAATTAGCATTTTTGCCTGACGTTTAGATGAAATGCTACTATACATGAAACTATAGTACTAGAATGCACAATTTATATGTTGCTAAAAAGCATGCCAACAACATTTTTGCATCTATGAGATTCAGAAACTTGCTAAGGTAAATGCATTTTTCCACCCATTTTAATGCTTTTATTAATTAATAATTACTTAAAGGCCCATAACTATTAAAATGTTCATTCTTAAATAAATAATAAGGGCAAAGAACTATATCTGTCTCTTATACACATCTAGATGTGTATAAGAGACAGATTGTAAATCAACTATAAATCAAGTAATTTTTTTTTTCATTCTTAGGTGATTTTTACAACTTTGATACCATTTTTACCTTACCAAGTACAGTTACTTTGAGAGCAAAATCTTTGATTTTCACATAAACTGAAATAGAGTTTCTTACTATTATTCCTTATATTCTTAATGAGTTTTGTGTAGTTAAAAAAATTGCACTTGGTGTGTTTGTCTGTTTACTGCTTGATTTCTTCATGCTTTCTTACAATTTTGTGGTTATTTTTTTCTCATTAAGTAAAATTGAAGCTTTCCTCTTTTGTTTTATATCTGACTTTATATTTAGAAAGTTAATAGACTTAACAAGCAGTCTAGGAGTTAGCCTGTGCCAGGCCAAACAGATCGACGGGTCTGGTTTCCTGAAAGTGAAAAATAGGTGCCTTTGCAGCCTATGTTAATTCTTCTACAGTGTGTTTCCCCATTTTTATATGCTTTCAGATATTATACAGTTGTGTATATCAAGTTAAAAATGGTTTATTTAGGGTTCACCTTAATTTTCTCCCTTTTTCTACTTTGGATATCTACTGAGAATTGCGATGACTTTTCCAAGTTGTCACTAAGAAGTAAGAAATTGTTTGCTTACAAATGTTTAATTTACACAGCCAAATGATTATTATCTAACTCAGTGATCTTCAGATTTTTTGGTCTCAGGACCCCTTGTAAACTTTTAACGATATCAGGGACTGTATGTATGAGTCTACTCAGGCAGCTACCATGGCAAAATACCATAGGCTGAGTGGCTTAAATAATAGACACTTAGTTCCTCACAGTCTAGAGGCTAAAAGTCCAAAGTCAAGGGGCTGGAGGGGTTGTTTTCTGATGAGACCTTTCTTCCTGACTTGCCGATGGTGCCTTCTCACTGTGTGTGCTCTCGAAGAAAGTAAGGTACTCTGGTGTCTTTTCCTTTTCTTTGTAAGGACCCCAGTCCTATAGGATTAGGGTCCTATCCTTATGAGTTACACTGGCTTCCAAATACAGTCACATTTAAGGGTTAGGACTTCAGCAGATGAGTTTGGAAAGGATGCAATTCATCCCATAACAAGGATTTCAAAGAGCTTATGTTTGTACAGACTGTAGCTACTGATATTTACTGTATTAGAAATTAAAACCGAGAAATTGTTTTAAAAGTTTTCATTTACTTAAATATGAAAGTAGTAAATTCATGGCATCTTTACATCCATAACATAATTTTATTAAAAATGAGTTTTCCAAAACAAGCACATCAGTAAGAAGAATAGTATTGCTTTACAGTTTTGCAGACTTTTTAAAAATTGGCTTATAAAGGGGTACCTGGATTCTGACATCTGTGCACTCAGCCTTTTGTAACATGTTTCTTTGTTTGACAATATGAAGACAATCCAGTAGTACACCAATGTGTAATTTGAAAAGAGAGGAGTGTTTCCATAATTTTTTTCAGGTAATTGTGAAGATTCTTCTTTGATATAATGTCAGAACTCAACAAGTGGTGGTTTCTTAAAGGTTAGTTGCAAATCGGATCTGAAACTGCATCAGTGAACTTTTGTTTCCTGTTTTACAAAAATCCAGTGACCATTCTTTCCTTTTAAAGGGTTTTTTTTTTTTCACCATGCATGATTTTGTAATATGAATTAGATATTTGAAAATATTGGTTGACTGAGTTATATGGATTTATAACATGGGTTTATTTTCTCATAGTTCTGAAGGCTAAAAATCCAAAATTAAGGTGTGAGCAGAGCTGGTTTCCTCTGCGGCCCCTTTCCTTGGTTTAGATGGCTGCCTTCTGTCTGTGTCCTCTTGTGGCCTCACTCTGTGCATCTGTGTCCTGATCTCTCCTTATGGGACACCCATCACATTAGACAGGGCCCACCCGTGTGACTTCACTTCAGTTTAGTTGCCTCTTTAAAGATCTTGTCTCAAAATTCAGCCACATTCTGAGGTACTGGCAGTTCAGACTTTAACATAGGAGTCTTAGGGGTGACACAGTTCAGTCTGTAACAAAATGAGTGTTTTAATTAAATTTATTTACATATCAATAAATTAATTTCAGAGTCCATTGAAACCTTATTAATGGCTTATCGTTTTTCCTGAAAGTTTTTCTTATAAAGTCTTTCTTTTGTGGAAAGAGAAGATTAAGATGAAGTGTATCCCAATCATATCATTAAAAATATAAATGATGCTCTCTCAAAATGTGATTTTGGATGTACAGATTCGTTGCAGTTTTTCTTTAGTCATTATGGAGCTATAGAAGGTGTAATGCTTGGTATAATATAAGCCTTCTGAATTCCTTGTATCCCTGGTTGAAATGAGAGCCCTTTCAGTGCTCTTATAAATGGGAAATTAGCTTTTGGAAGACTCTCTAAATGTAGGACTTGCTCTTTCTTGGAACCAGCAAGCAGCAAAAGTGATGAGGTGGCTCAGTGTTCTGTGGATCTGCCTGCTTCTGTTCTTCACCTGCCCTTTTCACCTCTGCTGCTTTATTTGACATGCTTAGTGCCTTAGCTCGTTCATTCTTTACTTTCTGGAAGTTTTAATGACATTTTTGAAGAATCTTAACTTATGTGCTATAGTATTTTCAGGTAATTTATTACCCAGATCAGGACACTTTGAAAGCAAAAGGGTACACTGTTTTCAGTATCCTGATACCACAAGCAAACCAGAACTATCCTAGACAATTTGGAATGTATAGTCACCCTAACTGTAATGAATTAAATTCATTCAGCTTGTATTAAACACCTGATATGTACTTCGTGCCAAGAAGGATGGGAGTAAGCAGTAAGTAAAAATATTCCTTCCCAACTGAGCAGGCTCATCTGCTGCTCAAGCCAAGTCCTCCTCTGCCCACTCTTGCCTACTCTTGCAGCTTCCAGGGTCCTGAGCGCCACCACCACCAAAGCCTCCTTTGATCACACGTGGGGCCCATGTGGCCCATCTGTGCCAAAGCCTCCTCCAGAATCTACCCTGGGCACCCCAGCATGAGAGCAGAAGCTGCCAATGCGGGTGGGGCAGAATGCTAAAACATGGGGTTAGGAAAGTGGATCTAGGGAGAGGACTGCTATTGGCTATGCAGAGACAACGTGAAGCGATGGGAAAATCTGGACAGAGAAATCACAAGCAGGGGCTTCCCAGGTGATGATAATGGTAAAGAATCCGCCTGCCAATTCAAGAGACATAAGAGACCTGGATTCGATCCCCGGGTCAGGAAGATCCCCTGGTGGAGAAAATAGCAACCTGGTCCTGTATTCTTGCCTGAAAAATCCCATGGACAAAAGAGCCTTGTGGGCTACAGTCCATGGGGTCACAAAGACTCTACACAGCAGAGCACACACACAGGCATAGGCAGTCACAAGTCATGGAATTGAAACTGTGATTAAAATCTTCCAGGAAACAAAAGTTGAGAACCAGATGGCTTTAAAGATGGATTCTGTCAAACATTTAGAGACGAGCTAACACCTATCCTTCTCAAACAATTCCAAAAAAATTGCAGAGGGATAAATACTCCCAACCTCATTGTACGAGGCCATCATCACCCTGATACCAAAACCAGACAAAGATATCACAACAAAAGAAAATTACAGGGCAATATGACTGATAAACATAGATGCAAAAATCCTTAACAAAATACTAGCAAATCAAACCTAACAACATGTTGAAAGGATCATAACAATGATCAAGTGGGATTTATCCCAGGAGTGCAAGGATTATTCAGTGTATGCAAATGAATCAGTGTGATATACCATATTAACAAATTGAATTTAAAACATATGTTCTTCTCAATAGATGCAGAAAAAGCTTTTGACAGAATTCGTCATCCATTTATGATAAAAAAACTCTGCAGAAAGTGAGCATATAGGGAACCTTCTTCAGTATAATAAAGGGCATATATGACAGAACCACAGCAGACATTCTCAGTGGTTAAAAACTGAAAGCATTTCCTCTAAGATCGGGAACAAAACAAGTATATCCAGTCTCACTACTTTTATTCAACATAGTTGTGGAATTTGTAGCAACAGCAATCAGAAAAGAAAAATAAAAGGAATTCAGGTTGGAAAAGAAGAAGTAAAACTCTCACTTTTTGCAGATGACCTGATACTATACATAAAAAGTCCTAAAGATGCCAATAGAAGACTACTAGAGCTCTTCAATGAATTTGGTAAAGTTGCAGGATACAAAATTAATACTCAGAAATATGAATGATCAGAAAGAGAAATTAAGGAAACTATACCATTTACCATGCAACAACAACAACAACAAAAAAGAATAAAATACCTAGGAGTAAACCTACCTAAGGGGCAAAAGAGCTATCTTCAAAGAGTTAGACATGACTGAACAACTTTGACTTTCAAAAGACTAAGTTACTCATGAAAGATATCAAAGATTATACAAGCAGATGGACAAAAATACCATGTTCTTAGATTGGAAGAATTGGATTGTGAAATTGACTATACTACCCAAAGTAATCTGCAGATTCAGTGTAACTCCTGTCAAATCACCAAGGACGGTTTTTCACAGAATTAGCATAAAAAATTTTACAATTTGTATAGAAACACTAACGACCTCAAATAGCTAAAGCAGTCCTTTTTTTTTTTTTAAAGATTTATTTTATATTTTGGCTGTGGTGGGTCCTTGTTGCTGCACTCGGACTTTCTCTGGTTACTTCCAAGCAGTTGCCACTGCTTGTGGCAGTGCTTGGGCTTCTCACCGTGGGGGCTTTGCTTGTTGTGGAGCACAGGTTCTAGGCACACAGGCTTCTGAAGTTGCAGTACACAGGTTCAGTAGTTGTGGCAGATGGCTTAGTTGCACAGCAGCATGTAGGATCTTCCTGGATCAGGGACCAAACTGGTGGTATTCCTTTCATTGCAAGGTGGATTCTTAACCACTGGACCATCAGGGAAGCCCGGCCAAAGCAGTCTTGAGAAAGTAAAACAGAGCTGGAGCAATCAGGCTCCCTGATGTTAAATTATACTACAAAGCTGCAGTAATCAAGGCAGCATGATACTAGCACAAAAACAAACATAGATCAGTGGAACAAGGTAGAAAGCTCAGAAATAACCCACACATCTATGGTCACCTAATCTGTGACAAAGGAGGCAAGAATATGCAATGGAGAAAAGACAGTCTCTTCAATAAATGGTGCTGGGAAACTGGACAGGTACATGTAAAAGGATGAAATTAGAACATTCTCTAACACCATACACAAAAATAAGTTTAAAATGGATAAAAGATCTATATATAAGGCTAGACAACTAAAAAATTCTTAGAAGAAAACATAAGCAGAACATGCTATGAGATAAATCACAGCAAGATCTTTTTTGACCCACCTCCTAGAGTAATAAAAACAAAGAGAAGCAATTTGGATTAATGAAACTTAGAAGCTTTTGCACAGCAAGAGAACCATAAACAAAATGAAAAAACAACCCTCAGTACGGGAGAAAATATTCGCAGATGAAGCAACAAACAAAGGATTAACAGCTCATGCAGCTTGATTTCAAAAAAACAACCCAATCAAAAATGAGAAGACCTAAATAGATACTTCTTGAAAGAAGACGTACAGATGGCCAACACACACATGAAAAGGTGTTCAGCATCACCAGTTATTAGAGAAATGTAAATCAAAACTACAGTGAAGTATCACCTCACACCATTTAGAATGACTACCATCAAAAAAATTCACAAACAGTAAATGCTGGAGATGGTGTAGAGGAAATGGAACCCTCTTACACTGTTGGTGGGAATGTAAATTGACACAGCCACTATGGAGAGCAGTATGGAGGGTCCTTAAACTAAAAAGTAGAACTACCATGTGACCCAGCAATCCCACTCCTAGGCATATACCTGGAGAAGACCATAATTCCAAAAGATAAATGCACCTTAGTGTTCACTGCAGCACTGTTTACAATAGCCAGGACATGGAAACCGCCTAACTGTCCATCCACAGAAGAATGTATAAAGATGTGGCACATAATATAGGCTACTGAATATTCAGTTCAGTTCAGTTGCTCAGTCATGTCCGACTCTGCGACCCCATGAATCGCAGCACGCCAAGCCTCCCTGTCCATCACCAACTCCCAGAGTTCACTCAAACTCATGTCCATTGAGTCAGTGATGCCATCCAGCCATCTCATCCTCTGTCGTCCCCTTCTCCTCCTGCCCCCAATCCCTCCCAGCCTCAGAGTCTTTTCCAACGAGTCAACTCTTCACATCAGGTGGCCAAAGTACTGGAGTTTCAGCTTTAGCATCATTCCTTCCCAAGAACACCCAGGACTGATCTCTTTCAGAATGGACTGGTTGGATCTCCTTGCAGTCCAAGGGACTCTCAAGAGTCTTCTCCAACACCACAGTTCAGTATTACTCAGCCATAAAAGGAATGAAATTATGCAGATTGCAGAGAAGTGGAGAGACTTAGAGACTGTCATATAGAAGATGTGTATAAGAGACAGATCCTAGACAATTTGGAATGTATAGTCACTCTAACTGTAATGAATTAAATTCATTCAGCTTGTATTAAACACCTGATATGTACTTCGTGCCAAGAAGGATGGGAGTAAGCAGTAAGTAAAAATATTCCTTCCCAACTGAGCAGGCTCATCTGCTGCTCAAGCCAAGTCCTCCTCTGCCCACTCTTGCCTACTCTTGCAGCTTCCAGGGTCCTGAGCGCCACCACCACCAAAGCCTCCTTTGATCACACGTGGGGCCCATGTGGCCCATCTGTGCCAAAGCCTCCTCCAGAATCTACCCTGGGCACCCCAGCATGAGAGCAGAAGCTGCCAATGCGGGTGGGGCAGAATGCTAAAACATGGGGTTAGGAAAGTGGATCTAGGGAGAGGACTGCTATTGGCTATGCAGAGACAACGTGAAGCGATGGGAAAATCTGGACAGAGAAATCACAAGCAGGGGCTTCCCAGGTGATGATAATGGTAAAGAATCCGCCTGCCAATTCAAGAGACATAAGAGACCTGGATTCGATCCCCGGGTCAGGAAGATCCCCTGGTGGAGAAAATAGCAACCTGGTCCTGTATTCTTGCCTGAAAAATCCCATGGACAAAAGAGCCTTGTGGGCTACAGTCCATGGGGTCACAAAGACTCTACACAGCAGAGCACACACACAGGCATAGGCAGTCACAAGTCATGGAATTGAAACTGTGATTAAAATCTTCCAGGAAACAAAAGTTGAGAACCAGATGGCTTTAAAGATGGATTCTGTCAAACATTTAGAGACGAGCTAACACCTATCCTTCTCAAACAATTCCAAAAAAATTGCAGAGGGATAAATACTCCCAACCTCATTGTACGAGGCCATCATCACCCTGATACCAAAACCAGACAAAGATATCACAACAAAAGAAAATTACAGGGCAATATGACTGATAAACATAGATGCAAAAATCCTTAACAAAATACTAGCAAATCAAACCTAACAACATGTTGAAAGGATCATAACAATGATCAAGTGGGATTTATCCCAGGAGTGCAAGGATTATTCAGTGTATGCAAATGAATCAGTGTGATATACCATATTAACAAATTGAATTTAAAACATATGTTCTTCTCAATAGATGCAGAAAAAGCTTTTGACAGAATTCGTCATCCATTTATGATAAAAAAACTCTGCAGAAAGTGAGCATATAGGGAACCTTCTTCAGTATAATAAAGGGCATATATGACAGAACCACAGCAGACATTCTCAGTGGTTAAAAACTGAAAGCATTTCCTCTAAGATCGGGAACAAAACAAGTATATCCAGTCTCACTACTTTTATTCAACATAGTTGTGGAATTTGTAGCAACAGCAATCAGAAAAGAAAAATAAAAGGAATTCAGGTTGGAAAAGAAGAAGTAAAACTCTCACTTTTTGCAGATGACCTGATACTATACATAAAAAGTCCTAAAGATGCCAATAGAAGACTACTAGAGCTCTTCAATGAATTTGGTAAAGTTGCAGGATACAAAATTAATACTCAGAAATATGAATGATCAGAAAGAGAAATTAAGGAAACTATACCATTTACCATGCAACAACAACAACAACAAAAAAGAATAAAATACCTAGGAGTAAACCTACCTAAGGAGGCAAAAGAGCTATCTTCAAAGAGTTAGACATGACTGAACAACTTTGACTTTCAAAAGACTAAGTTACTCATGAAAGATATCAAAGATTATACAAGCAGATGGACAAAAATACCATGTTCTTAGATTGGAAGAATTGGATTGTGAAATTGACTATACTACCCAAAGTAATCTGCAGATTCAGTGTAACTCCTGTCAAATCACCAAGGACGGTTTTTCACAGAATTAGCATAAAAAATTTTACAATTTGTATAGAAACACTAACGACCTCAAATAGCTAAAGCAGTCCTTTTTTTTTTTTTAAAGATTTATTTTATATTTTGGCTGTGGTGGGTCCTTGTTGCTGCACTCGGACTTTCTCTGGTTACTTCCAAGCAGTTGCCACTGCTTGTGGCAGTGCTTGGGCTTCTCACCGTGGGGGCTTTGCTTGTTGTGGAGCACAGGCTCTAGGCACACAGGCTTCTGAAGTTGCAGTACACAGGTTCAGTAGTTGTGGCAGATGGCTTAGTTGCACAGCAGCATGTAGGATCTTCCTGGATCAGGGACCAAACTGGTGGTATTCCTTTCATTGCAAGGTGGATTCTTAACCACTGGACCATCAGGGAAGCCCGGCCAAAGCAGTCTTGAGAAAGTAAAACAGAGCTGGAGCAATCAGGCTCCCTGATGTTAAATTATACTACAAAGCTGCAGTAATCAAGGCAGCATGATACTAGCACAAAAACAAACATAGATCAGTGGAACAAGGTAGAAAGCTCAGAAATAACCCACACATCTATGGTCACCTAATCTGTGACAAAGGAGGCAAGAATATGCAATGGAGAAAAGACAGTCTCTTCAATAAATGGTGCTGGGAAACTGGACAGGTACATGTAAAAGGATGAAATTAGAACATTCTCTAACACCATACACAAAAATAAGTTTAAAATGGATAAAAGATCTATATATAAGGCTAGACAACTAAAAAATTCTTAGAAGAAAACATAAGCAGAACATGCTATGAGATAAATCACAGCAAGATCTTTTTTGACCCACCTCCTAGAGTAATAAAAACAAAGAGAAGCAATTTGGATTAATGAAACTTAGAAGCTTTTGCACAGCAAGAGAACCATAAACAAAATGAAAAAACAACCCTCAGTACGGGAGAAAATATTCGCAGATGAAGCAACAAACAAAGGATTAACAGCTCATGCAGCTTGATTTCAAAAAAACAACCCAATCAAAAATGAGAAGACCTAAATAGATACTTCTTGAAAGAAGACGTACAGATGGCCAACACACACATGAAAAGGTGTTCAGCATCACCAGTTATTAGAGAAATGTAAATCAAAACTACAGTGAAGTATCACCTCACACCATTTAGAATGACTACCATCAAAAAAATTCACAAACAGTAAATGCTGGAGATGGTGTAGAGGAAATGGAACCCTCTTACACTGTTGGTGGGAATGTAAATTGACACAGCCACTATGGAGAGCAGTATGGAGGGTCCTTAAACTAAAAAGTAGAACTACCATGTGACCCAGCAATCCCACTCCTAGGCATATACCTGGAGAAGACCATAATTCCAAAAGATAAATGCACCTTAGTGTTCACTGCAGCACTGTTTACAATAGCCAGGACATGGAAACCGCCTAACTGTCCATCCACAGAAGAATGTATAAAGATGTGGCACATAATATAGGCTACTGAATATTCAGTTCAGTTCAGTTGCTCAGTCATGTCCGACTCTGCGACCCCATGAATCGCAGCATGCCAAGCCTCCCTGTCCATCACCAACTCCCAGAGTTCACTCAAACTCATGTCCATTGAGTCAGTGATGCCATCCAGCCATCTCATCCTCTGTCGTCCCCTTCTCCTCCTGCCCCCAATCCCTCCCAGCCTCAGAGTCTTTTCCAACGAGTCAACTCTTCACATCAGGTGGCCAAAGTACTGGAGTTTCAGCTTTAGCATCATTCCTTCCCAAGAACACCCAGGACTGATCTCTTTCAGAATGGACTGGTTGGATCTCCTTGCAGTCCAAGGGACTCTCAAGAGTCTTCTCCAACACCACAGTTCAGTATTACTCAGCCATAAAAGGAATGAAATTATGCAGATTGCAGAGAAGTGGAGAGACTTAGAGACTGTCATATAGAGTGAAGTAAATCAGAACAGGAACAGCAGTTATCATATAATACTATTTATATGTGGAATATAGAAAGACGATACAGGTGAACTTAGGACTTGTAAAGCAGAAATAGAGATGCACAAGTAGAGAATGGATATGTGGATACATATGGACAGGAAAGGAGGGATAGGGTGAATTAGGAAAATGGGATTGACATATACACTAATACGTATAAATCAGATGACTAATGAGAATCTACTGTGTAGCACATGGAACTCTACTCAATGTTCTGTGTTAAATAGGAAGGAAATCCAAAAAAAGAGGGGATTTACATATGTATGAAGTGAAAGTGAAGTCACTCAATCGTGTCCGACTCTTTGCGACCCCGTGAACTGTAGCCCACCAGGCTCCTC